>PVJC01001238.1:0-97894 GCA_004026665.1 Murina feae
AAGTCTTTTTTGTTGTTGTTCAGCCTTCCACTGATTAGATGAGGCCTACTCATTATGAAAGGCAATCTGCTTTCCTCCATGCCTACAGATTTAAATGATAGACTCATATAAAAATGAACTTGACAGAAATATCTAGAATAATGTTTAGCCAGTATGTGGGTACTGTGGCTTAGTCAACTTGATGCATTAAAATTAACCATCACAAGGACAATTGAACAGCATGTGAGGCAACTGAGGCCCAGGATGAGGCTGGAGATGGATGATGAGAGCTGGCCCTACCTCTTGCCTCAGTGACCTGCAGCCCAGCAGCACAGAGATGAACCCTCAGAGCCACCAGCCTGGGCCTTTGTTTTCTTTTAATGCTTTTATTGATTTTAGAGAGGGAGGCAGGGAGAAGGAGAGAGAAACACTGATGAGTGAGTACCATTGTTTGGTTGCCTCATGCATGCCTCCTACTGGGGATCAAGCTCAAATCAGGCATGTGCCCCAGCTAGGAATCAAACTTGTGACATCTCATTGCTTGGGATGATGCTCAACCAACTGAGCCAAATGAGCCAGGGCCAGGCTGGGCTTTTCACATGTTCATAAACCATGGGTGATTCTGATAGCCACAGAGGGCAAGAAGGTGGCTCGTAAACCTTGAACCTTATGTTTGCCCTTGACAAGATTCTAAAACACTAGAAATAATGCTTTTAGAGGCATTAGAAAGAAAGTGGTGAGTCCCAGGAGCCAGCTGGGTTACTAGGGTCAGGTCACACCCAGCTGATCTCGTTTTCTGTGGTGCAGGCCTGAGACTCGTAGGTCCAGGATGTATGGGGAGTAGCTATCTAGACTTAGGCAAGGCACACAGCAAGGAAATCTTAGAAGTCAAGACGGGCCAGCAGCACATTTAGTAATTTTGCAATTGGTTGACTGACCCAAGAATTCTAATGATGTTGCCTGGAGGGCTGTCTACCTCCAGTCCTGCTCCAGGCCTCCCTCCTTAGCCCAGTCCTGTCTACCCCTTTTCAGTGATGTGGCAACACTATAGTCTGTGTTTGTCATATCTACTGATGACACATCCTCTGAAGGATAGTACATTCATTGACTCCCAAATAATAGCAGAAAACTTTGATGGATTCAGATAATAACTCAAAGACTCCAAAATAGAGCTGAAGAAGGATAGGATTCGTTTTTGTACGTTTGAGTGCAAAAAATCCTAGCTCCATAAGTTTAGAGTATAGAAAACTAGCCTTTGTAGCAGAAATTAAAGAGGGGAAATAAATCTTACACAATTTCACTAACAACAAATGCAATTCTAACGAAAGTGTAACATGTCCACCAGCTCAGTAAGGGCTCCAAGGTGCCTAAAAGGGTCCTGTAAGGTGGGTGAGGGGGCCTTTCTGCTCTGAGCTGGCCAGACCTCACCTGAAGCATTTTATTTCTTTCTAGGAGGCGGTTTTAGAAGGATGGAAGCTACTGAGAATATTCCAGGGGAGTGAAGGGAAGTGTTTGTCAGGTGCTTTGGACCTGGGACCATCTTGGAGGGAAATGTGAACAGCCAGCTTGAACCATTCTGTACTAAAGATCAGAACACGGGCCAGAACTTAGCAAATTTCCAGGAAGTAGCTGTTCCAATGAAAACCAGAATCGTCTGGCCATTAGAAGGTGGCTTGGTGTCTGGCCACCGGAGGAGACATCTCAGAGCAGAGTCCAGAGGTACAGAGGGGTTGTGCAAGGTACCCACTGCGTCTTCTCTAACCCAATGAGAGGAAGGAAGAGAAAGATTTATCTTGAGGAATAGATTTATGTAATTGTGGAGGCTCAGCAAGTCCAAACTCTAGAGGGCAGGCCGGCAGGCTTGAGGCCCAAGGAAGAGCTATATTTTGAGCCTTAACCCAGTCTGTTGTAGAGTCCCTTTTCTTCGAGGGAGGAGAGTCTGGGAAGGAAACAATAGCTTCAGGAGATGCCACAGCAGGTGCAAAGAGTAAAATAGTGATGGAGCTGACATTTTCTGTGCACCTACTTAGTACCAATGTCTGTGTGAGGAGTTTTACACTTAGCATTGGCAGCTACCTCTGAAACAGGTGTCACCATTTACCCTGCAGACCCTGATGTTGAGGCTGAGCACAAGATAGAAGAAAAGTCTGGGAGAAACCTGAGCTGTTCATTCACAGTCTTCACCTCAATCAATTCCTACATGAATTCAACATGTGGGAGAAACTGAGCTCAACAATGGCTAAATAAACAAAAATCATAAAACCTGGCAGAATGCAGGCCGAAAGGACCATCAAAAATAGCTGACCCTTTGGAAGATGAGCATATACAATTGAACTTGGTCATATACCGTGTCTGGAAAAGACCTGTGGAAGGTGGGCCAGATGCTTCTGTCAGAAGGACCAAGCAGTTCGGGCCATTCGGCAGGCAACACGGGCCCTTATTACAGGAATAAACTAGGAGCCCTACACTCCCATGAGCACAGGAATCATCTGACCTACTGATACTTGGCCACGGGGCCAAATCTGTAGCCATGAAAGTGTTCTGTTTGAAACCAGAAAGGGATTTGACACTGTGGCCAATTCTGCATGTATAGCTCCCAGATTTAAAGCTCAGAAGCCCACAATGAAGAACGCAAAGCTGAACACGCTCCGTCTTTACAATGAGCGTGATGTTGGCAAACATTTCACGTAGCCACTTGCTACATAATTCATCCACAGGTGAGATGAATGCGTGGAACTGAGTTTTGTAGATGCTTGCTAAAAACAAGTTGTTGTGGGCTAAGTTACGTTCCCACAACAGTTTAATGTTGAAGTCCTAACCCCAGGATGACAGGATGGGACTATATTTGGAAATGGGGTCTTTAAAGAGGTAGTTAAGGTACAATGAGGACATATGGGTGGGTCCTAATCCACGAGGCCTGGTGCCCTTACAGAAAGAGATCAGGACACAGACATGTGCACAGAAGACAGACCATGGGCGACACAAGGAGAAGGCCGTTGTCTACAAGCCCAGGAGAGAAAGCAACCTGCCAACACCCTGACCTTGGACTTCCAGCCTCCAGAACGGTGAGCAAATGTCTTCCTGCTGTCTAAGCCACCCAGTCCATGGCATTTGTTGCAGCAGTCCTTGCAGACTAACGCATATCTCAAAAACACCTTGTTTCTCCTACTTGGTTATGTTGAGCTGCAAGGGTGGAGGCTTTCTATCTCCTGGACCATCGGACGCAACCGAAGCAGCTCCAGCCTGTCGGCATTCCGAGGACTCTCCATCCACACGGTCCCAGTCAGCAGGAGAGCTTTGATTTCACAAAACTTGGTAATGTCCTTCCGGTGGAATCCAAAAAACCATGAAAATGTTGGAGCCAAGACTTCGTGTCAGTTCAGAAACACACACACACACACACACACACACACACACGCCAGAATTAGCCCAGGACAGCTGTGCAGAGAAGCCATGACAGCCACATGGACCTTGTGACAAGTCTATGGTGATGGGGAAAAATCCCCAGCATCACAAAAAGAAAGAGCCCAGGTAGGAAGTTTGGAGATATATATATATATATTTTAATATGTGATCAGTAAAGAATATTTCAAACGGGCCTGGCTCTTTAAAATGAGATTTTTGTTTGTTCACTTGTTTGTTTTGCTTTTTTGATATTTGGAACCGGCAGAGTCCACTCTCATCAACCTGCCTGTCCTGGACGCTCACAAGCTTGCACACTGACGTCGTTAATAAAGGCTCCAGGGACCATTCAAACAAGCCTGTGGGTTGGAATCACCCTTTCTGCTGCTTGAGGATCGATGTTCCAGCTCCTCTTTTGGATCAGTATTTTTTTTCAGCCCACAGAGCGTTTTATGGATGCTTCATAGAATGACAAATCTCGGTGAGAGAGTCAGGTGGGGGTCGGGCAGGGTCACCTCGGGAAAGTGAGGATTCTTCTCGCTGCGACTCCTGCACTGGCTGCAAGTGTCATCCCCCCAGAGGAATTTCGGCTGTGCTTTGAGCAATATCAACCTGGCAGGAGTGCCTGTCCCGACAGCTTTGCTCTGTGGGACATACAACATCACACAGGCCTGAGCAGAACGAACTCACTTCCTGCTGAGTTCGGCATCTCCACCTCTGCGCTCATTCACCAGCCGAAAGGGACCGACCTCCACTCATGCACACGGCGGCGCTCACCCACCTCCACACCTTTGCACCTGCTGAGCCCGTACCTGGACAGCCTGTGTCAGCACCGCCAAAGCCCAAACCCACTCCCCTCTGCACATGCAGCCTCCTTTGCAAGCACCGTCAGGGTCAGTCCTCCTGGTGAGCTCCGGCTCACAGGGACCCACCCTGCCTCGGCACTCTCCTCCGCCTCATGTCCTCATCACCCTTCCAGGTGACCAGCTGTTTCCACCAGGATTCCTTTCTGATTCGTTGCCGCATCCTCATCCGTACTCGGGGCTTATTGAAATATCTGTGGTTTTTCACTTCATTCAGATCTCACAACTTCCTCATTGCAAAGCAGAATTTTTTTTTTTTTTTTGTACTATATTCTACCCTCCTCCCTTTTTTTTTTTTTTTTTTTTTGTGAATTCTCACCTAAGGATATTTTTGAGAGAGAGCAATCAATTGGCTGCCTCACACACGCACCCTGACCAGGGCTGGGGATCAAATCTGCAACCCAGGTATGTGTCCTTGACCGGGAATCAAACCTGAGACTCTTCTTTACAGGAGTGAGCGCTCTAATCAGTTAACACAACCGGCCAGGGATCGTGTTCTTTATAATAAGACTAGAGGCCCAGTGCACGACATTTGTGCACTGGGGAGAGGTGCCTCAACCACGCCTGCACCCTCTCACAGTCTGGGACCCCTTGGGGAATGTCTGCATGCCGGCTTAGGCCTGCTCCCCGCAGACATCCCCCAAGGGGTCCTTAGTGCTGCCTTGAAGGTGGGAAAGGATCCCATCACCACCACTGTGCTCACCACCCATGAGCCTGGCTTCTGGTTGAGCAGCATTCCTCCTATGGGAGCACACTGACCACCAGGGGGTGGGGGGGAGAGCTCCTGTGTTGAGCGTCAGCCCCCTGGTGGTCAGTGCATGCCATAGCAACCAGCCATTCCACGGTTCGATTTGCATGTTAGCCTTTTATTATATGAGATGACTGTCAGTCAGTCCTGGTTATATACCTGGATGAAGAGGAATTAAGATCTCAGGTGGCCGAATGTCTGCATCTGAAGGCACATGAGGGCACGGTCACATGGGAATGTGAACACACATACACGTGTGTGTGGGATAAGGCCACAGAAGGGAACACACAGAGGACAGAGGTTGGCTGGGTCTCTTTGGGCGATGGTCTGGAATTGCTGCATGAGATCCAAACATAAACGCTTAGTCTGAGACACCTTGTTCCTCAAATGCTCTCCGCCTCATACATGAACATTAAGCCCCAATGTAACTTCCAAACCACAGGGTCTGTTGGAACTGCCATCTTGGTCTTTATCGGTGACTTCAATGTGCAAGGTTTTGAGACTGCAGGACAAGTGAGCAGTGGGTTTTGCTATTTCAAATGGCAAGAAATTCCCTTGTTTGAAAGAGCCTGCTCCAATGGGAATAAGCCTGATTAATTGCATATTAAATGATAGTATCTGGGATTGAAGCGCTTGGCCAGCACTGGTGAGCGGCCCACCACAGCAGGAAGGCCTGCCAATGCCCCCTGCTTTGCCTTGACACGATGCAGTCTCCACATGGACCCCTCGCTGAGGTGGTTGGCAGGGTGCCCCGCCCCTACGTGCTCCTGGCTTGCAGGTGTCCCCATTTGGTTTTGGTGGCTGTTCAGCCAAAGCACACTTGAAGGAAAGAGGGGGAGCCCCTTCGTAATGTTCTTACTGCTTGGGTGAGAGAAACTGCTTCCACCCCACGCCCACCCCTCACACGGTCACGGTCACTCTCCTGACCATCTGTACGGCTGGCCCAGGTGCTGCCATCTGTTCTGAGTTCTCAAAACGTCAGTGGCAACATGGCGGCCTGCAGCCTCATGACTCAGCCAGTCCCCACACTGTCACTTCTCTCCTACTAGGGCTCTCACGTGTCTGTTTGCTGCCCACCTTGATCCAGCCCATTGCTTCCTGGCGACGTGCTTCTGCGTTGCTGAGGGTGCCTTCCAAGTGGGTACAAGATTCCAGTATGTGTCCAATTCTCCCCACAAAGCCATTTTCTAAAGCTGCAATTCACCATCCTATCCTCTCCTCAAACTTCTAAGCAAGCAGCACACACACACAGCCTGCAGGTGAAGGGCCCAGCACTGTGGTCTGGCTGTCGAGGCCCTAGCGGAGCGCACCCCTAGCAGCCTCGCTGCCAGCCCATGTGTCCCCTGCTCTCCCTCTGACCATTCCTCTCCACCCATGTTGAGGGTCTTTCCTCATTTTTTAATCATAATCCAAATATCACTTATCTTTCAGTCAATGTTAACATATTCCTCCTAATCTTCCATAATACCCATTTGTCCCAAATTGCAATCCTAGGACCTCAGGTCTCTGAAATTCTCCAAGAAAAGAAACAGCTGAGAAGATCCCACCACCATCTACTTTGGCACAGACTGACTACCTTATGCCATTGCGATGTTTACAGAACACATTTGGATCCGTACAAAGTATGGCCAAAGGCCCTGAGAAGTCCTGCAGTCAAAAAGGAGTTTCTCTGGGGTCATTCTGGATGTTTTAGACTCTCTGAGGCAGAGCAGTGCCTATGGCCTACACACTCACCTGGTGCCTTCCCTCCAGTGCCCTCTTTATGGCCAGGGCATTGACACACTGTGAGCCACTGACCCGCAGGTGGCCTGAGCACACAACCGCAGAGAGGCCCCTGCAGCTGCCTGTGCTGGGCGTTCTATTTTCTAAGCCATCGTGTTGGGTGAGCTGCCACGGTCCAGGGAGCCTGCAGCAAGGGTCTCTCAGCTGACCTCCGTGGGCTGCCCTTGGCTGGAACCTGCTCCAGGAAATCCAGAAGGAGGACTCAGCAGAGGGCATGGACTCAGGAGCCCTTGGGTGGGAACCGGGGTTAGCATCGTGGGCCCAATGGTTTCCTGATACTGGACAGCGTTTCCCTCTCTGGGCACCTGAGCCTCCTGGGCAGGTGGTGAAGGAAACACCCTGACTGGCACTCTCCAGGCCCTGGACCCTGAGGCCACACAATGCGGCCTGTGCAGGGAGGACTGAAAAGGGGCAGGACACGGCAGGGTGTGAGAGAAGGATCTGGCACTCGCCATTCCCCCATCCCTAGGCACCCAAGGAAGGGGAATAAACTCAGGAGGTCATCCCAACAAACCCCTGAGCCCCCCTGCAATGCAGCGTATCTTAGCCTGTGGCAAAGAGGCCTCTAGTCCTCAGCCGCCTGACTCAGCTCTGGGGACCTTGGAGGACAAGTGTGTGTCTGACTATGACTCAGTGGCTCTCCCAGGCCCCCTGCTGGCGGCTTCCTGTCTCTGCGGGTCCTCCTAGTGGCTGAAGCCATGTGGCTTGAGTTACACCACAAGTTCTCTCCCTGCCCTTCGTGTCTCTAAGCGCCTCTGAGCCACCTTTCATCATGAAGCAGTGGGGGACAGTCCAAGTCACAAAGGCAACACATTTCATCTTCTGCCAGTGCCCCATCCCGCTGGGCCCCCGGAACCCCGGTGCCCAGAGACTGCAAGTGACACCTGGACTTGCAGGACACGTGCTGGAGCCGCTCCTAAGCACCAGGCTGGGACACAGGACCCATGGGCCCCGTGCAAAGTGAGCACGTGTGGCCCGTTCAGAAGCTACTAGGCATGTCGACGTGGTGACAGCAGAGCCTCAGAGCATGTGCATGTGCGGCCCTTCTGAGTACCAGCCCAGGTCACACAGCAGGGCTGGCAGGTAGACTGCTGCCGCAGGCCCAGGAGATGAGTGCTGGGCCTCACGGTCTCACCAGAATGTCTTCCCGGAGCAGGACAGGAGCCCAGGCTCCCCAGAAAGCCTTCTTAGTAAGGGCTCTCCCCGAAGTCTCACACTCCCGAGGCCTGAGCGACTCGATGGCCCCTAACCACCTGCTTTGACTCCACTCCATGCCTGGGTGGCGTCAGGCTCCCCTTGTAAGCTCGTCTTGAAATGATTGTCATTGATTTGTTTGTTTGGCCCCAGAAAAGTCAGGTTATTTTTCTACCTGGGTCACATGTCTACTTTTCATATTTCAGGTCAGAGTTTCTCAGGAAGACAGCCATTTGAGCCTGACTTTCCCAGTGCCCACGCACCTTCCCCGCCGGCTGGCTGACCTGGCACCCCCCACCCCCGGCCCAGCATGGGCATCTGCCTCCCATTAGCTGGGTGCCAGCTGGGGTTCCTGTTCTGAGCGCCTCCTCAGCGCCACACAGACACCTTCTCTCCTGGCTCTGGGTCCCCCCACTGTGTCCACTGTCCCCCTGAACCTCTAAGAGCTCTGAGCTCCCCACCAGCCCTCAGCCACGAAGTCACGGGGCACCTGCAGACAGACATGGGTCAAGGTGCTCATTTCAACCCAAATCCCCTATTTCACCCTTTCAAACTCCACCATAAAGCAGGAAAAGGTGGACTGCTCAATCAACGGTGCAAGAAAACTGCTGTCCATTTAGAGAAAAAACAGACACCCCACCCCCATTTCGAATCATAAACAAAAATAAGTTCCTGTATTGGTATTGGAATTGGTATTCTGAACCTCAAAAATAAAACTCTAAGATACGAGGAGGGAAAACATGTGAGAATACTTTTGTAATCCAGCAGTGGGAGCAAACTTTCCAAGCAAGCCCCACGCCTGGCGTCAGGACGATACCACCCGACCAGACTCCGTGAAGGTTCAGTGTCCTCTGGCTCCTTCCGGGCTCAGCGCTGCAGCAAACAGGAGCTGCCGCCATGCACCCACCTGCAGTGGGTGGTGCGGGGCTGCTCCAGCCTCCTGGTCAAAAGGAGCAAGCGGACCACATATTCTTTACTCTCTAGTCCAATAACCAATAACCAATAACTCAAGGCCCGCAACTCCTGCTGCTACAACCTGCCAACTCACCCCTGGACAGGGAGAGTGGAGCCAGCCGCCAATGCCAAAAGTATGCTGGTCATCATGAAGCGGAGGTGAGCCAGTGAAAGCCAGCCACCTCCGATGTGCAGGCTGCCATCAACAAGAACACCTGGGCCACCCTGAGTAGCACCCAGCATATGATCTGCAAGAACAAGCACCTCCAGATCTGCACATGGACCCCCTCCACGGGGCCAGCACCCCCCTGCACAGCCCACAGCCCACGATGGTCTAGAGGAAGCAGCTCGCCCACCAAGAGCTCCTGAGAGTCTCCTCCAAGACTCCCTTACCCCTCAAAACAATAAAAGTGTCAGCTGACTTTCCTAAAAAAAAAAAAAAAAAAAAAAGTATTTCTGGCCCTAACTGGTTTGGCTCAGTGGACAGAGCGTCGGCCTGCGGGCTGAAGGGTTCGATTCCAGTCAAGGGCATGTACCTTGGTTGCGGGCACATCCCCAGTGGGAGGTGTGCAGGAGGCAGCTGATCGATGTTTCTCTCTCATCGATGTTTCTAACTCTCTATCCCTCTCCCTTCCTCTCTGTAAAATATCAATAAAATACATTTTTAAAAAAAGTATTTCTGTCAACTAAGACTCAGTAAAAACAAAAGTAAAAATTAAACAGACTGAGAGAAAACATTTCTACCAAACACTTAAACCCAGAATATTAGGATATTAGAAGAGGTCTTAGAGAACCTGAACCAAACAAAGGAATAGAGAGTAAAGAATATGAGCAGGACATTTATAAAAGAAGAGCTTTTACAGCAGGCCACAAACCTCCTTTACACCAGCTCTCCCTGCAACAATCTTCAACTTTATATATTTGTGTTTAAAATCAGTGTTTCTGGAAGCTGGGCTTCATCCTTTAGTGTGTTTTTTTAAATCAGTGCACAGCTCTGATTGTACTTGATTTATGTCATAAATCTCTTCAGCAGTGAGGGCAACATTGAAAGACACCCAAAAGGCAGAGCCCTCTGAAGAGGAACACTTGTGACTAAAGGTGGATGACCACAACAAAGGAGCAAAAGGTTCCAATGAACTTACTATCCTAACCTTTAAAGAGTAATCATGTTATTACTTATGCCAGGCATCCTCAAACTACGGCCCTCGGGCCACATGCAGCCCGCCAAGGACATTTATCTGGCCTGCCGAGTGCTTTTGCCGCCACTGCCTGTCCTGCTTAAAATAAGATATGTGCAGTGTGCATAGGAATTTGTTCATAGTTATTTTTTTTTAAACTATAATCCAGCTCTCCAACGGTCTGAGGGACAGTGAACTGGCGCCCTGTTTAAAAAGTTTGAGGAGCCCTAGCTGGTTTGGCTCACTGGATACAGCATCGGCCTGTGAACTCAAGGGTCCCAGGTTCGATTCCGGTTGGGGGCATGTACCTTGGTTGCAAGCACATCCGTGGTTGGGGGTGTTCAGGAGGCAGCTGATCGATGCTTCTCTCTCATCAGTGTTTCTAACTCTCTATCCCTTTCCCTTCCTCTCTATAAAAAAATCAATAAAATATATATTTTTTTAAAAAGTTTGAGGACCCCTGACTTACACAATTATTAAATAAACTAGAGGCCCAGTGCACGAAATTCATGCAAAGGGCTCAGCCCTCACAGCCCTGCCCACTGGTTGTTCAGGAAGGTTGTTCCGCCATCTGGTCTAATTAGCATATTAGCTCTTTATTGTATAGGATACAAGCCTGGAAGGAAATAGCCTGAATGGCACTGCAGATGCATTAGGAATATGGGCATTGTTTTCTCTCCGGCCTTTCTTCCTGAAGTCGTCCCCACCTGGTGGCCCCAGCGAGCCCTTTCTCTGTCCTGGGGCCTTCACCCAACACCTCCACCCTCAGGAGTCCTTCCCCCTGCACACTGATATTTTCTTCAGATATTACCTTAAGGCAACCAGACATTCACATCTCACAGACAGAATAGTTTTTTACATGTACTTTTTGCCTTGTTTCAAATAATACCCTGAATTTTACAATAAAGAAATTATTTAAGCATTTATAAGCTGGACGTTGTAGCAGCAAACTGTGGCAATCAGGAGTCCCCAGCCATGGCCATGCCCCTTGCCCAGCCCCAGGGCACCCTCTGTGCTGGCCCCGGGGCCCCCTGTGAGGCAGAGCACGGGTGCTCCACTGGCCACTGCTCTGGGATGTGTCTGGGCTCCCGGGCTCCTGACTATGAAGTCAGGTTTCACTCTCTGACGAAGTCATTGCTGAAGGCGACCCTTGTTACTAAAATAACTTTCCACGAAATACTCTGAAAGCAGCTTCTTGACTGTAAATGCCCCTGTTATAAGAAATGCTGTGTTTGTGTGTGGTTACAGCTTGTGCAACCGACTCCCCTGACTCCCCTGGGTTCTCAAGGTGAAAATGGCTCATTTTCTGTCATTTCCCAAACCTGACCTTCTTTCGCTATAATGTGGCAAAGCCTCAGCTCTTTAAAGTCTTTTTTTCTTCAAGTTCTCGTGAATTAACAGTTCCTGTTTTTCTGAAGCGCTAGCTGACCCCGTGTGTGTGTGTGTGTGTGTGTGTGTGTGTGTGTGTGTGTGTGTGTTCGGTTTGAAGTCTCCCTCGCTCAGTAACCAGAAACCTCTATGAAAAGTCCCCGCAGAAGATGTGACCTGCTGGCCACGTGGCGGAGCCTCTGCCTGGCTCTGTGACTGTGCAGTGCACACCAGCGGGGAGGGGAAGGGAGGGGAGGGGAAGGCAGGGGAGGGGCGGGAGGGAGGGTGATGCTGTATAAAGTTCCAACCTGGGGGGGGGAGGGGGGCTCTGGGGGGAGGTGATGTTGCTGTCCTCACGTGGGGCTCTGGCTCAGCTGCCCACCCAGGGGCAAACCCGAAGCCCTGCACGGGGACCCACGTGAGGCAGGGGCCTGTCACAGCAGAGCTGAAGCTGCATTTTTTTGTTTTATTTTGTTTTGTTTTGCTTTCCTTTCCTTTCTTTTCGTTTTTTTCCCCCAAAGCAAATGTAAAGACCAAATTTTGGGTTTGAACCTCTTTGCTTCTGCAGTTCAGGGGACCTGACGCAAGAGCATTCATTCACTCAAATCAAACATGACTTTCTGCAGAGGGGCGGCTCCCTCGCCCACGGGCAGCAGGCGAGACCCAAGTGGACAGTCCACCCGATGGGCGACGGGCACCTGGCAGCGTGCGGAAGGTGCTCACTGTCCTGTCTCCTGGAGTCGCTGTGAGAGAACCACACAGGGTGGTCTGAATGCGAGAAGTCAGAGATTACGGTGGCTCAGGGCTTTGCTCCCTCTTAAAGAATCGGTTCCACCTCCACCTGCCTCTGCTGGTTCCTTGGCTGGGACAGCATCACTACAATCCTCACATGGTATCACCTGTGTGTGTGTGGAGGGGGGGGGGGCTGTGTGCAAATGCTCCATCATGAAACGATCCCCGTCAGATGGAATAGGAGCCACGGGCTCCTAGGCGTCCTGATTACATCTACAATGACTCTATTTCCAAATAGGTGTCATTCGGAGTCCTTGGCAGGGCAGGACTTCAGCACAGCAATTTCGGGGAGACGCAATTCACCTCATAACACACACAGAGGCCGAAAGGATGGCTCACAAAGTCTGGACTCTCACTCATTCTCCTTGTCACTTCCTCTGCCTGCCTGTCCCGCAAACCCATTCCCCGGAATAAGCTGTGTCCCTCAATGAACACAGGCCCTTCGCTGCCTTCTCCATCAGAGCAATGTGTGTGCTAGAAAGAGGCCGTGAAAGGCTGTTATAAGGTGGCATTCAGGCAGCTCAAAACCCTGCTGCTTATATTACACAGATTTTGTAATTTAGTAATCCACACATGACGCCTATATATGCATGTGGACTAATGTCACCCTAATAAAACTTAATTTTAAAAAAATTTAAAAAACAACAACACAAAAACCCTGATGCTGATCAAAGTGCTCACATTGGCAAGGGCCTCCGGGAGGCTCCGGGCCCGTGGCCTGGGAAAGGAGCGGCTGCCGAGCCTCTGAGGAGCTGCGCGGCCCCTGGGGCCTGCGGGCGCCCGTCCTCCCAGCTCCCGGTGCTCGGGACAAAATCAGGAAGCCCTGCTGCCCAGGCCGAGGGGACAGCTGTCTGCTGAGCTGCTGGGGCCAGAGAACTAGTTGGCCCGGGACTCTGGCGCCCCCACTCGTTGGCTCGGTGACCTCAGGCCCGGCTTCTTCTGAGAAAATGGGTACCCTCCTTCAGGGCTGCTGGCGGAGTTCCATGTGCGAGAGCCTTGGAGCCAGCCGTGCCAGGCCCAGGGGTGTTTGCGGTGTCACCCACCACAGCAAGAGCACCCATGTCACCAGGGAAACGGGTTGCTTAATGTAAAAGAATTCTGAGATGAGTTCTGTGAACACCCAACCTCCATATCCTCTTTCCTCTGTCTGTAAATACAATTTGGTGTTGGGGGTCTGGGACCCTCATGAAATACAGCATCCACGTCACCGCTCACCTTCCTGGCCCTCCTCTGCTTTCCAGATGGTCACCTGGGAATGAAGTCCAACCCCAGGGATCATGGCTCAGAACAGCCTGACCCTGATGCTGGCAGCTCACCCCTGGCCCCCTGTGCTCCGCTGGGGCAGAGAGCCCACACGGTGCCTTTCCTGCACCCAAGGGCTCATCCACCATCCCCTTGACCCCTTTCCCCAGGATGGGGAGAGGAGACTCCCCACTTGAACCCTGTGGACCCTGAGAAAGAAGATACCTATTAAAAATCCTGGCCTCAAATTTAAAAAAAAACACAGCCATTTCTACACAGGAGCCTCTCGTGCCAACTGCACTTCAGAGAGAAGCCCGCACTGAACTGCCTGCTGGCACTGCGTTCCTGCCAACAGAGCCAACCCTTATGAAAACATTCCTGGGATCTTGTTTCAAGCAGGCCTGAGCCTTTCTCCATCCAATAGGAGCTGTGCAGCTGTATCCATCAGCTTTCCACTGAGCAATCCTAGCAACTCATTTCTGACCCATCAGGAGAGGGCCTTTCATCCAATCAAACCTCGAGGATTTGGAGTCCTCATTTGCAGGAGGATGAGCCAACCATGGACCAGGAGCAGGGACTTCTGTCTGTATAAACCAGTTCCTCTGTGGCTGGTGGAGTGCGCTTCTCCTTTCCAGTGAGGCCTGAAGAGGATGCCTCACTAGAGCAGGGCGGGCAGAGCAGTGTGGGCCAGATCAGGCTGGCGCAGAGCAGAGCAGACCACACCAGAGCGAGGCAGCCCCCCGCGGAGTCTAGCAGAGCGGCCTGGCCCTGGGCCGCCTTCACACCCAGGCCGTATCATAATTGAGCTATTTTGTAGTAAATAAAATTTCCTTCTTCACCCCACCCCAAGTCGGGGACTCCTATTAGCGTTGAAGTGGCACCGTGACCACCAGTTGCCATTCCGGAGGTGGGCAGCCCCAAATGCAGGGCTGCTGTGCTTGGAACACGCAAGCCAGTTCAAGAACAGCCAAAACGATTGTGGTAGTTATTGTGGAAACAATAGGCTTGATGATTCCAAAGGCTTTAATCTGCGTGTGGTCTAGGAAAATACTATCCAGCAAGGCCAGAGTTCGACCCCTCGTAGAGGTGTCTGGAATGAAGGCAGGAACTCTCACTCTGCCTTGAGCTGTGCCCCCTCCAGTTCTTCAGAGCCTCAGGCTGCTCACCTGCAGCCTGGGCTGAGCACACTGGCCCTCGGCGGATGAAGAGGGAGTTCAACACGTTGCCGATGTGAAGCAGCCAGCACGCGCCCAGCCCATGAGAGGCCCCATAGATATTAGACTCATCCCTACGGCTGCCAGGAGCCTTTCAAAATGAAATGGATTCACTGCCTGCATGGCAGGCCGCATGGTTAATCTCCCCTAAGACCTGCAGGAGATATAAACTAAAACACCCCCTCTTTCCCACCAGCAGAGCAGAGAGTAACTGCAATCGTGCGTTTAACTGGTTTGCTCAGATAATTCTGGGACACTCCACTTCCTGCAACATGGAGAACTATTGCCCCCGGTGGTGCCTCCGCAGTGGGCAGAGACGATGACACCTGCTTTCGGGGAGACGGCGATTGGGATCCTCCTGGCTGGCAGTCACCTCTCGGTGGCTGGGTGGCAGCCTGCACTCTCTTCACTCTGTCCTCTGGGGACTTCACAGGGACAGCCGCACAGAGACAGCCACCACTGTCAGGCCCGGCTCAGTGGCACCAGCTCACCAGCTCGCAGCTCAAAAGGCAGCTCTGAGGCAAATGAAATGCACCCGACCCACCGACTCAATGAACTGAAGCAATAATCGTGGACAACAGAGCCCTCAAACGCGCTAGATGTGTCAGGTAACCTGCTCTTAGTACCTAACTACCGGCTGTCCAAGGGCTAGCTAGTCTGCCAGGAGCTGTGCCGTCTTGAGGGGGTGTGAGGAGGAGAGACAGGGTGGCTGAGTCTGACTCATTACCTGCCCCATTTGTCTAGGGGAATCACAGCATTTGATTGTGTGATACGTTTTGTTGCCATTTCATCCACATCCATGAAACCTCGCAGCCAGGTGAGCCATCCCTACATGCTAGACACTGGCACCTGCAGGCAGTCCCTGGGGGAGGCCACAGAGCTCTGCTCTTATCTGCACTCATCCACGGCCTTCAGGTCAAGGTGTAACAGGGATACCTCTGCGACTTGCAGATGCTGTGACATTTACTTGTTATGTTGGAGAATACATGGGCCAGATCTAGAAGGTGAAACTAAAGATGATGTAAAGTTGTACCAAGGTTAAAAAGCAAGCAAAAAGTCAGCTTCTCACGTGCAAAATGAGAAAGATGTGGCTTCGTACCGGCCCCCACACAGGGTCAGGGAAGTCGGCCTGACTGTGAGTGTAGTGCGGGTCCAGCGATGGGCCAAAACCTCAGCCTAGTGTTCAGGATAAGGGAGGCCACTGCCCATATGAAGAGGGACATCAGAAACCGGCCATTTGTGCCCCAGAGGGCAGCCCGGAGTGAAGGCTGCTGGTCCCCTCACTGCCCGCTGCGTCTTTCAGGAACCATGGGAAGAAGGAGCAGCCTGAACCTGAGGTGGTGCCTCGCAGCTGGAGGGCTCCAGTGTGGGCGAAGCCGGGCTTGTGTTGTGACTCAGCAGGTTGGAAGCAGAATTATTGCTCAATGACTGTTACTAAATATGTTAAGTTATGGATGTAATAATTGTCATGACTGTGACATGAGTGGCTTCGGAGGGCAGAGCTAGGTCCAAAGTGTGCAAATGCCAGAACACAAGCTGGGTCATTTGCGGAGCGTCTCAGCAAGGGCTTTGCTGTGCTGCCTCCTCAAGGAGAGAAGGGGTTAAATGTAGATTCGGCCCCGGAGGCTCAAGTAGAGGGACTGCTGTGGAAAGCAGTGCCTTCAAACCTGAGTCAAGGTCGTTGGGCACCTCCTCACAGGCACAGAGAAGCTAGGGCTCCCCGACTCCCTTGTGGACACATATTGAGGGGAGACAGACTCTCGCTAGCTGTCCTATCCATCCAGGGAAAAACAAAGCAAATGCACATACCTAACTCCTGTCGGATCACCACTCAAATACCTTCTCATCAGAGAAAGCTTGAGCCCATCCCAGCTAAGAAAGGCCCTCTCCTGTACCGCCTGCACCCCTCCTCCCACAGCCTCCTCACAACCATCTGCTTATCAGCTGCCTCCCTCAGTCTCTATAAACATTTGTTGAAGAATGAATAAATGAATAAATGAGTGAGTGGATGGATGGATGGATGGATGGATGGATGGATGGATGGATGGACAATTGAACCTCTTTCCCCAGCTGTCCAGGGCTCTACAGCTAATGCTCCCCTGGGCTTGCAGGAAATGAACCTCAGGGGCAGGACTGCGTAATTCCTGGGAGGCCGAAGCTGGCATGAACAGGCTGCTGTGGGGGTGGAGGTCTGGCCCCGAGAAAGACTACTGCAGACAGGGTAAATGGCAAGAAGGCACCGGTTCCCACTACCTGCTAACAGTGTTGAATACCCACGATGTGCAACGCTTGTCTACGATTTTTTCTTGCAGTAACTCCCTTCATCCTCAAAGCAGCCCTCTGCAGTAATGACGCCCGTGCTCCTACTTCAGACTGGAAACAGAGGCCAGCAGGAGCTGAGCAAGTTGCCACATCGTGGGTAGCTGGCTGAGCTCCAGCTGTGGCTTCAGCACCCTGCCGTGGCCTCCCACCGACGCCACTCCACAGGACTGGAGCAAACAGCACGGCTCCTGGGGTAATGGCCGGGGACTGCCCGCCAGGGACCAGCCTGTTTCTGCAGCAAGGCCCTTCCTGGGTGCTCTAGCCCTCCCAGGTGCACTGGGCACAGGGGGACAATATTCTTAAAATACGTTTCCGTTCATTCTGAAATCAGAAGAAAACACCAAATACAATAAACATGAATATGTAATAGTGAATCCAGTCTGGATAACATTCATTTTTGTACTAAGACGGTCATAATATGACTGTTTCCTCTGGAGGAAGGGGCCACAGAGGCAAAGCCCCACGGGACACGGAGGTCACTTGCCCTTATACCAGAGGCAGGTAAGGCAGCTCCACAGAGGGGGGCCCTGACACCCCAACACACCCTTTAGCAGCGCAATGGGCTAAATACCAACTGCATCTTGTCCTCGGGGCCCTGATTGTGCCACCAGGTAATGAAGTGTGCGGTTTCTCTTTCTCCAGCCTTTGATTGGGTTGAAGTCTAGGAATAAACCCTGTCCCTTGAACCTGAGCCCCTTCTACTGCAGCCACTCCGCCCTTTGCTGCACCGCCCCTCCTCCCCCCTCCTCCCCCACCTCTGAAGCCAGGCCTGGACAGTTCCCTGGCCACACCCACACGGGAAGGGTGTGATGCCTGATTTAGTTCCCACGACTAAGTGAGATCACATTTGCAAAGCACCCAGAGCAGAGCCTGGTGCCAAGCAAGCACGCAATAAACGAGGCAGTGTTTGGATGATCATTATATTACTGGACACGTGATAAATATTTGCAGAAAGCATGAATAAGAAGAAATCCTACTTAGACATAACACCAAAATCAGACAATGATTTCTGCCTTTTGAATGCCCTCCTCCCAGCTGTTCAAAGACCTTGACGCCAGGGATCCGGTCTCTACACCCTCCTGACACTGCTGGTGAGAGTCATGTGGTTATTTCACAGAACGGACCTGGTCCCAGCAGGGCCAAGAGATGGTCTCCAAGTCTACGGACAGGACTGAGAGCCCAGCTGTCTTCAGAAGCACCCTGTCAGGGAACTGCCTATTGCCCAGCCGTATCCATTTTCCCGTGTTGTCGGGGGCAGCAATGTGCCCAGTTACAAATGCTATTTCCCAGGCTCCTTGATAGAGAGCACAGTCCATGAACGGCAGAGACTAAGAGGCTTCGCTGGGGATTCTCAGAAAGGTCCTCAAGGGAGCCTGGCGTCCAGAATACGTGACCTTTCATCGTCCCCACCCTACCCCACCCCACCCCGCCCCGCCCTTCCCCTCTGTATGGAATGCAATGCAATGGCTGGAGCTCCAGCAACTTCCTTGAGACCATAAGACAGCTCTGAGGAAGGAAGCCAAGGCCAAGATGGCAGAGCAGAGAGATGGGTGAAGGGCTGCCTGTTGACCCTCACCCTGGGCAGCCGCCTTCTATCTTTTCTGTCTGAAAGAAAGTAAAGCTGATGCTGGTTGGAAACACTGCTGTTTTTTAAAGCTTTTATTTATATCCAGCAGAATTATGGCTGCATCCCTCACACTGAAAACAGCTAAAATGGTACATTCCCCCCCCATTAAAAATTCCAACATTTAAATGATACATTTTTGAAAGGACAGGGTGGGGGAAGAGCTGGAAGTCTGTAGCAGAAGCCCTCACCTGCAGGATGGGCAATCCTGAGAGCAAAAGATAAGCAGGGAATGGATGAGATTGGCCATAGACATTAGCTTTTCCAACTATACAAGATGCAATAAAACCCATTTTAAAAAGTCAACCCTGACCCGTGGCTCAGGAATGTCATCCCAAGAAGTTGCAGGTTTGATTCCTGGTCTGGGCACATACCTAGTTTTAAGGTTCAATCCCCATTTGGGGGCAACTGATTGATGTTTCTCACATCGATACTTCTCTCTCTTTCCTCCTTTCATCTCTCTCTAAAAATCAATAAAAACATATCCTCAGCTGAGGATAAAAAAAAAAAATCAGAGGGATCTTCTGAGGCTAGCCACGCCTGCTGCCAGCTCCTCGCCCGGGCGTCCTACTTCCTTCTGCCCTGGGTTGACTTCCCTTTCCTGAGCTCTGTGGTCTAACCAGACGCTTCCACACCAATGAGGAGCCCGATCCCGCCCTGTAGCCCTAGGCTGAGCCCACCACTACCCCCCCACAGCACCCACAGACCTCTGGGCTGGGGCACAGGGGACAACTCCCCACATGTGAGCACAGTTGCAACTGACCGACACATCATGGCGAGGCTTGACACTCCACTCCCAAAGTCTCCGAAGGAGAGGTATGAAGCACCAGCTGCCTTCCTTTGCCAGGTCAACACCAGGGAGGGCAGCTGAGCAGAATGAGTGTGTTGATTTGGCCCTAAGGCACTTCATGAACTGGCAAGGGAGGGCCAAGCTATGTGCACTGTGGTTTCAGTCTGAAGTGTCTTATTTAATATTTTTAATATGAGTCAGCTCCATGGACTGTGATGATTTTCAAATAACCAGTAGTTGACTGTAGCTGGCTGTAGATAGGAAACATGAGTACTGCTTCCACCCTGGGGGCAAGCCTGAGGCTGGGGTCCTGATTGTTCGGTCTGTGGCCTCAGTCTGCTGAATCACACCCAGAACTCCCCTCTGCTGCTTCTCTGACTCCATTCCCATGCTGAGGATGAGGGCCGTGCCCACCCCTGGTGCATCTTTGAAAAAGTTGTTCTGCCTGATACACTTGCCTGGGAATTCTAGATGTCAAAGGAGTTGAATAAGCAGCCCTCCTTTCTCTTGTCCAGGGTGTGTGTTTGTGTGTGTCTGTGCATGTGTGTGTGTGTGTTGGGAGGTAAAGGTAGTCACAGAATGTTACTGTCATGCAGTTGGGCTGAATAAAATTGGAGCTGTTCTATTGTAAGGATATTGCTGATGATGGTGGTGGTGATAATGAAGGCGGTGGTGATAATGGTGATGATGATAGTGATAGTGGTGATGAAGATGGTGAAGGTGATGAGATGGTGATGATGGTGATGATGATGATGGGATGGTGATGATGGTGATTGTGAGGATGATGTAATGATGATGATGGTGATTGTGATGGTAATGTGATGGTGATGATGGTGATTGTGAGGATGATGGGATGGTGATTGTGAGGGTGATGTGATGGTGATGATGGTGATTGTGAGGGTGATGTGATGGTGATTGTGAGGGTGATGTGATGGTGATGATGGTGATTGTGAGGGTGATGTGAGGGTGATGATGGTGATTGTGAGGATGATGTGATGGTGATTGTGAGGGTGATGTGATGGTGATGACTATCCTGACATCTGGAACCCCAAGAGAAAGCCAAGAAGCATTTCCCATTTACCAAATCAATAACTGTCTTGTAAAGGCGGAGTACACCATGGAACCGATGACACAAAAGGGTTCTCTGTCAGGGGCATGAGAACTAATGACAATGGATTCATTCAGAGCCCAGGTGGAGATACAAATGTATTTGTTATATTTCTGAGTCAGTGAATGTGTACCTCAGTTATTGAGACTCCTGTAACTCATGTGCTAAACCAGCAGTGGGGAACCTTTTTTCTGCCAAGGGCCATTTGGATATTTATAACATCATTCACGGCCATACAAAACTATCAACTTAAAAATTAGCCCGCTATAGTTGATCAAACATTTCATTAACTCACTCCTAATGCCTTGGCAGGGCCAGACCAAATGACTTCTCAGGCCTTATATGGCCTATGGGCCCGATGTTCCCCACCCCTGTGGCAAGCAATCATCACTGATCATCACAGGAACCCACAAGGCAGATACTATCACCATTCACATTTCACCATGAGAAAGGTGGAATAGCAAGGAGTTGAGTAACTTGTTCAACATGAGGGTGAGCTTATCACATGGCAGCAGTGATAGAGACACCTGTCAGGTACCATGGAAGCCTAGCAGCAGGAAGTCAGGTGCTGGTGAAGGTAGAGTGAAGACAGAGCCAGCAAGCCAGGAGATGGTCCCTAGACTGAGGGCATCTGACCACAGGGCTCTGGGCAACTTCCAGGTGACCTCAAACTGTCAGCACTTTCTTTCTGCAGAGATGCCCTGTAAGTATCTGCTCAGTTGCTCCCAGAATGCTCCCCTCTTCCCTTGCTGCCCATCCACACTCAGAATTGACTCTTCTAGATGGTTGGGGAAATGACAAAGCAGATTATATAATAAATGTTCTATTTTCAGACATGCTCATAGCCTCATTTCTGGCCTTTCACAATAACTCTCCCTCCTGATTACAAAAGTAATAATAGCAGCTTACCACAGGCTTTTGTCTCATGGGTAAGAGGTGAGTCAACCCCCAGCCTCCATACAATGGACCAAATTCTACATGAAGGAAGACACTCAATGTCTAGGATAAAGTCAGCACCTCAAGCCACTGCCCAATAGCATTCATCCAGGAGAATATGAGTACACAGGGCCTGGGCATCAACACACACCCAACCCTGGCCATCTCTAGAGTGGGGACAAGAGGAAGTGCTCATGTGGGGAGCACTGAGGCACCACCTCAGGATGGCAGCCACCCTTCACAGGCCCCAGCAGAGCAGATGGATTTGGACCCAACTCATAGTCATCCAAGCACAAAACCCAGTCCCAGGTGGGTCCAACTGAACTCGATGGAGGAACATATTCCAACAGGACTGAGTTTGGCCCTGAGCTGCGTGCCTGCAAACCTCAGCTATTTTATCTTATTTTATTTTTAATTTCCTTAACACTTCTCTCACTTGATAGATAAGTGTAAGGTCTGAGGAAGGTAATCCTGCTCTCTGATTTCGAGTGGGCAATCTTTCACCCTACACACACGTGCAGAGCTGCCAGCTAGAAGCTCAAGCCCTGAGTGCCTCTCCCACTTGGCACCTCCCTCCAGTGGGTGTGACATCACAGGACCCCACATGCAGCTTCAGCCCTGAGCCACCACAACCTGTCATACACTCTGCATTTTTTTTCCTTAGCAAACTGTATACTCAACTTAAAAATCACCACCAACACCTAGAGAAGCTGGTGCTAGTCTGGGGACTGTTGCTGGCAAAAGGACCTCTCAGTGGCACACAGAAGAGCTGAGACCAAAAACCCATGAGGGGTCGGGGGGGGGGGGGACCCAAACAGGGGAGGTGTCCAAAGTTGATTTTAACCAAAGAACCCAATAGCCAAATCTTCCTGGAGGGGAGCAGCCAGCCAGTGTGCTGTGCTGGGGGTGATCAGATCTTTTGTTAGCTGCTCCGAGTTCAGAAGCTGGGTGCTGACTCATTATTAACCCAGGAAGCCCACACTCTCAAATGACTGTACTGAAAAAGTGCCGTCATAACCTGCTCACTGATGTGCAGCTTTTTAAGCAAATTCAAAATTGTTTATCATAAGGTCTTTATGGCGTTTTAACCGATTTCACTTACAGTAACTGGAACGTTTAAATAAATATATACTTCCCGTATTTTACTTGACAGTCAAACTAAGCCTGATCAGAATAGTAACCGTTTGAGGAACACACACATCAAGGTCAGCTCAGGCCTCCATAGCTCAGCCACCTTGTCCTCACCCCTGCTCCAGCCCCCAGCTGATTCCACTGCAGTTTGTGATGTTCAGTGTTAAGGGAAAGGAAAAGATGCACGGTCAGTTCTCAGAATCATTCCTATGCCTTTGGAGAGGGAAGCCACATTCTGCCTCTCCCTGGTCGTTATTGCAGCTCAGACCATGAGGCCAGAAATTACTCAAGGCAGTTTCCTCCAGCTCAGAGAAGCGGAAGCGCCCAACCTTAGCACTCCAGGCTAGCACAGACCCCCACCCCCACCTCTGAGCTCCTCCGTGGCTCACACAGGATCGCCAGCAGCTTCTCTTCCAGGCAAGCATCTCTGTCTCTTCCAAGCCGACACACTGTATGACAAGCATCTACGCTCTCACAGCTGCCGACTCAGAAACTTCCCCCACAACCAGGCTAAATACAGTAGCAATGGGGGTGGGATCAGAGGCAGACACTTCTCTAAAACGCAGTCACCTCAAAGTTTGAATGAAACACAGTCTCCACTCCAAACGCCAGCAGCTTTGACACAGCAGAGACACTCAGGCAGAAATGGTGATAAAAATGACAGAAGCATACTCACCAGGGAGAGGCTGATGGCTCCACCTTCCAGGAGCGGGCAGCAGCGACCAGGAGACAGATACCGGTTCAGGCACAGCCGGCCTGGAAAATCTGTTTGAAACTTAAAAAGCAACGGCCATAGTCATTCATTTCCCTCCAATCCCAGTGATGTCTGTATGATTGAGCCAAAAAAAAAAAAAAGAAGAAGAAGAAGAAAGAAAAGAGGCACAAACCTCAGTCTTCATTCTCATTGGAACGAGGTGACTCATGCTGACTCACAGCCACCACTTCCTCTCCCGACATTCTCTTCATTCTTGTGAGCTGCCTGGCGGTTCCCAGGGTCTGTGCAGCCCTTCCTGGAAGGACGGCCTTCCTGGCCCCGAGAGACCCAGGCCTCACATGTCGGCCCAGCGGGGAGGCTTTATTTGGGACCGTTGAGAACAACTGAAAAATGACATCTGACTCTCACATGCATTTGAATTTCAAACACACACTGACGTTTTGTAACGCGCCACAAAGCTCACATATGAAACTCTTGTGCTTCTCCGGGCATTTCAGGGAAGGGAGAGGCCTGGGATAGTGTCTTGCTCTGTATGTAAGGTTGGGCTTACTGCTTCCTTCTGCATATCTTCCTCTGATGCGATTAATGGATAAATCGTGGAATTTACAAGTTGTGATCTCTTCAACGCTGTTCCCATGGATGGTCTTTGGTGCAATTCAACACCAATAGAAATTCTTAATTTGGGATGCAGTGAAGAAGGAAATATATTCAGTGCAAATACCTTAATTGTGGAACAGCTCAGTAGCATAGCAGCTCAGTGATGAAGCAGCACAGGGGAGGTGGCCCTGTGGGAAGTGGCCCTCAGGCCAGGCTGCTCTCCGATGCTTTGGTCCACTATAGGGACACACAGACTTCAGTCTTTGGTGAACAGGGGAAGTGCGCTGTCTAAGCCAGAAGAGAGCTGACCTGACTTAAATAGACAGATGTCCCCAACCCTGGTCCCAGAATGGTCTGTCTTCATGCAAATGAGGATTCCAAAGCCTTGAAGTTTGATTGGTCCGAAAAGCACAGAGAGCAGATAAGGAGGTTATGGTGTGGAGGGGCACACACGTGTGCATGCAGCAGCCTTCCCCCTCAATTGGTCAGTAGACTTGTCTTCACTTACAGTTGGGTTCATTGTAGGAAAAAATACTCGTTTACTGTCGTGTATCGGAGTTCTTATAACAGGAAAATAGGTGCATTTGCTGTAAGACAATACCAAGTACTTCGCGTCCCCTGTGAAAGTTGTACTGAACGAATCAAATGGCCAAATAGTCTTATTTCTTGCACTTTTCGGAGGGGGGTGTTTCTCCAGGAGAGTAGAACCTATTGGCTTTTCTGGAATGTAGACATATCTTTGCTGCACAATTCATTGCAGTGTGCTTTCTTGAGGGAAGTAGGAGTGGTGCTGGGGCAGTGGCCCCCAGCAGCTGAGGGTCACAGTGAGGCAGCGGGTCCGGAAGTGCCGAGAGAGGCGTGCGTGGTGCCAGGACTCGTAGGGACCATGGAATGACAAAGGGGGTATGTGTGCTGCTTCAGTCCTACGTGTGGAAAGTCAGCCTTTATTTATAAAGACTCGAATTGTCCATCTATTAATGGAGGAACTCAACAAGCATTCACTTTAAAAACCACTAGGAATGAATTTTAAAACTTTGAAACAGTTGGGAAATGTAGGCTCTGAGTGGCAGCCACATCCTCCCGCTGGAAACGCCCAGCCACAGGCCTCATCCCTTTATCGGTGGCTTCTCCCACAGCAACGCTGCTGCAGGGAGTCTTCCGGAACATTCCAGGGCAAGGCCTAAGACGTGAAACTGGGCCTCCTCCTAAAGCGGCAATTTGAGCCACCGCCGTGGAAGGTCAGGGGAACGGGCTCCATCCCACAGTGTCAGCCCGCACGCTGGGTCTGAGCCCCGAAAGACCGTCTCCCCAGAGCTCCTCTCGTTTGGGGCAGGAAGTGGCATCAGCGTGAGATGGAGGAGGCTGCTCCCAATACAGTCATACCTCCGGGACTTCACATGGAATGCTCCGGAGTGCACCCACTTTAAGCTGGCTCATTCTTGCATGTTCCGCCAGAACGTAAATAATGATGCCATTTTAAAGTGGAAACGCTTTTTAAACATCTGCAGGCTCCTTTACCAATGGGGGGAGGGGAGCACTGTAAAAAACGTAGAATTCATTGAATTAAGAGAATAAGCAAGTTTCACTCCTGAAGACACACACGGTCTGAAGAGAGCACACCCTAGCATGTCATAGGGTTCTTACAAATGCCGACGGGTCATGCTTCAGTCTGCCGTGTGCATGCAGTCAGCATCCTAAAGCTGCCCGGGTTGACAGCCTCTGGTCCCCGCATAGCCCGTGAGGAGGCAGTGACTCCATCTCCACCGCCCAGCAAAGAAGTCGAGGCACAGAGAGGCCAGTGCCCGCCCGAAGTTGCAGAGCCTGCATGCGTCTCCGGCACCTGGTGGCAGAGCCCCCATTCCTAGCCACCAGGCCACGTGGATTCTCACAAAGGACTTTTTGAAACCTTCGCACACACATCCCCTTACTTCCTCACGTGCCCTCCCCACACTCTACAGACGTGTAGAACGTGGAGGGACTTTCTACTCACTTGAGAAATAAAGATTCTAGCCTTGAAGTGACCTATCCCTTGGGACCATGACAATTCTCATAAATTCCATTAGAGTTACCCATTGGCACGTCCCCAAAAGTACCATGCGGCTGTGCGACACCAGTGCTCCCAGAGACCGTGCTCCTCTTCCTGGGACACAAGGGCATCAGAAAGCACCTTAAAGGTCCCTCTTTCACTGGGCCCAGCAGGTCTTTCCACCACCCTCCTTCCAGGAGGGGTCCATTCCTACATGTCAGATTCAGCCCCTCCCCCTCTCACCTCACTTCTTTCTAGGATTTTGCTCCTAATCAAATACAGACCCATTCCCTCCAACACGGTAACCCTTCTTCTGACTAGGCATGGCCTAGGCACGGGCTCAGGTCTCTTCCATCTGCAGACACCCTCCTGTCTGTGGCCTCTGGGCCGCACCCTCCCCACCTTCCCCCACACCTGCCATTCCACTGCGCCCTTGGAAGCAGGCAGAACATTTGGTTGGGATGGACTCCACCCCACACCCAGGGAGAGTTTTAATGGAGCAAAACAAGATAAGGAAATACCAGCCTGGCCACCATGGCTCTCAGGGCTCCCGAGTCTATTGCAGTCAGCACGGCCTCTGCAGCCACGGTGACTTGCTCAGAGGCCTTTGCCTCAGGGATGGCAGGGAAGACTACAGAGAGCTAAGGAGACTAACACTTGCTTGCAAGCTCCAAAGTCTAGTAAAAAGGAGAGAGAGAGAGAGAGAGAGAGAGAGAGAGAGAGAGAGAGAGAGAGAGAGAGAGAGAAGGGAGGGAAGGAGGATGGAGGGTGGGAAGGAGGGAGGGAAGGAGGATGGAGGGCAGGAGAGGGTTTGGAAGAGTGGGTGAAGTCAGGTAATAATATGTAGTTGTGCAGGTGTACACTGCACAGCCCTAGGAGTAGATCCCACCAACCACGTGGGGCAGGGCTGGCCACAGTAACAAATGAGACCTCCCCAAGACCACGGAAGGATCCATGGGATGAATCACAGAGAGACGGAGGAAGGAGCAGAGGGCAAAGAGTGAACCTGCTTCCGATCAACAGGAGTTTGGGGCAGGGAAGCATCTGCGTGCACCCAGAGCCCCAGGGACTCTGAGAACAAAGGGACACTTGTCATGAAATGATGGGAACTATGAGCTTACTGTCAGTGTTTCCCCTTCTTGGTGGAATGTGAGTTCCACGGTACACGTGACTGAGGTCATCTTACATTAGACGGAATATAATCTATAAAGCCACCAGACTATGCGTTCACCAGAGGAATGAGTGTACTAGTAGATGAAGGAAGCAAGTGCTGAGCCCTGGGCCCCACAGCTTCAGGGATCAGGGGTATGGGGGAGCCAGCAGAGGAAGGTGGTGGGGGTCCTGGGCACAGGGCTGATGCAGTGGGAGGAGAGCCAGGAGAGTGAAGGCAAGTGAAGAAGGTGTTTTCAGAGGATAGAGGGTGGCCTGGACGATCACCCTGAGGGGACACGTGAGGGGGGACTGGATTTGGGTCCTCTTTGGAGAGGGGGTGTGAAGGTCTGAAGGGAGTCAGGAGACAAAAAGGGGAGAGAGAAGGAAGACAGTGAGAAGAGACATCGCCTTCTAGAAATAGACTGTCACTGGAGGGGCCCGGTGGGTCAAGGGAAATTTCCCTTTTAGTTAAGATGAGAGAAATAATAGCTCATCTGTAGACTTGCTGACGGAAATGACTTGGCCTCAAGGGGAAAACTGGTGATGAGGAGAGACCAGAAAGCACTGGCGAACTAGAAGGAGGAGGCAGGCCCACTGCCGAAGGGAGGCCTGCGCTGTGGGAAAGAGCCCGCAGCCAGTGCAGGACGTTGGCCAAGCGGGGAGGGGCCGTCCGTGCATGCTGTCTGCGCCCTGTATGTCTCATCATCCTTAGTGATATAAAAGCAACCTCAATTCAAAAATCCATAAGCAGTACACAAATATAGCATTCCATGACAAGCCTTCGAACATCACAACTAAAACTGATGGGGAGGCGGCACTTTTCACCAAAGTGTTAGGGACACCTGAGAGGAGTGATGAAAGCAGGATTTGGGGACCTAGAGGAGAAGCATGTGTTAGTGAGAAAGGGAGAGAAATATGAGCAACATGGGCAGTGGCATAGGTTGGAGGGAGGGTGGATCAAGCCCAGTTCCCCGAGGGGAAGGTTGGTGTGACAACATCAGCAACATCAGTGAGATGGCATGTGCCTCCCTCCAGGGCAGCCCCCATGGGCTGCACTGACCCTGTGAGATGATCCCTTCTGCACCCAGCTGGGAAGATCATAGACCTTCAGCGTTTTGTTTGGGGGCAGAGCTTCCGGCTGAGAGCTGAAAGTCCCACTCTGCTCCAAACACCGTCAACACCACACACACACACACACACACACACACACACACACACACACACTCACCTTTGAAATCCATCCAAGGTGTTGTGTGTATCCATGCTTGTTCATTTGTATTTCTAAGTGCTGTTCCATTGTACGGATATAGCACAGGTTGTTATCCATTCATCTGTGCAGGGACATTCTTGACAAGGAAAGCCGCCATGATCATTTGTGTGCAGGAGGTTTGGCATGGACACAAGTTTTCATTCCTCCATGACAAATACCCAGGGGGCTGCTGGTTCATATGGTGACTCCTTTAAGGAACACACAAGGCGTCATTCTGCTCAAGTGAGCCTCCCGTGATGGCGTGATTGTCCTCTTCCCATTGCCTCTTGGCTACCAGTGCAGGTTGCTAGCCCTGATTTCCCTCTGCTCTCTCATTTACGGTAGAAACTCCACATCCCAGCGCACAGGGCCGTTCACCTGAGCTGACTCGGCAGTCATCAGCGGCTGTCCCTCCGAGCCCCACAGGCACTGCCAGCATGTCGCATTGCCAGGCGCGGAGTTGGAAACACGGCCTCCATCTTCTGTGCACCCACTCAGCGGTGTGGCAGTAAATGTTTAACAACCCAGCTCTCCAAAAAGAAGGGAATAAAACAAACCCCAACTGGTGGTGCTTACTGATTTCTCGGAGATAACTCTCCCTCCACTGCCAGTTTCAAGCTACCAGCATGAGGTCACTGAAAGCCAGTTGGGAAGAGATGCACAAAATCAGCTTTCAGAACAGGCCAGTGTGGTTCCGGCCCACACTGCCTCCATCACCGCCACCACCCTGACAGTCCTGGTCCCTTGAGTGTCATACAGGAACTAACTGGTCACCTGTTTAGGATCCTCAGAGTCACTTACATCTGCATTTGAAAGGGGTTAGATTAGATCAGTTGTCCTTAGCTTTGGGTGTGCAAAGACCCCTTGAAGTGCCTTATGAAAGCTACAGATGGCTCTCCCAAAAAAGCAGTTAGAGTTGCCAACTGGTCCTTCTTGCACAAAGACCATTTGTGTTGTGTGCTAATTGTGTGCTCACTGTGTGCTCACTGTGTGCTCACTGTTAGCTCCAGGCTTGTCAGGGTCGGAATCCTTAGACCAGATAGCCTTGGAGGACTGCTCCAGCTTAAAACTTGACCATTTGCATTGACACACACCATGGTGCAGGGCGACATCGGACAAATTAGGACACAGATGCAAAAAGATTCCAAATTCTCCAGTGAACAGCGATTCCTCCGGTGAGTGAAAACTTGAAGGAGCCTCAGAATTAAAGATGCTCAGTCCTAGCGCAGAGCAGAGGGCTGGTCCTGGATGCCAGCTGGGACTCGGCCCTGGGCCTTGGCTCTGCCTCCTGGTCCACATCGCGAAGAGCACGGAGCCCTCTCAAGAAGGAAAGCCGGGCTGGTGTGCAAAGACATGGCTGCGCTGTCCTCCTCAGAACAGCACCGATGCCCATCTCTTGACAACATGGACTCAGATAAGTCACATTTCCATCCTCTGGCTCCTTCACTCAGGACAAGATGTGCTTCCTCTGCGCCGCAGAGGGGAGCGGAGCTGGCAGCCGTGATGGCCCGGCGCCTCATCTTCCACCCCCCAGAGGCACTGTCTTGGACTTCAACTGACATTTGCGCTGCTAGTGATCCCTGTCACTGATGAGTGGTAAAAAGAGAAAAGGCAAAACTAAATGCTCTCAGGCTCTCTAGAATTTTTTCTGATTAAGATCATTTGTGAGCATAAATACCAATTTGGCAGATTCCTAGTTACTCAAACACTAACCTAAGTACTTCTAGGAAGGATTTTGCAGACATGGGTGAAGCCATGCAAACAGAGGTAAGAGGTGGGAACACATGGGTGAGCCCTTTAAAAGCAGAAGCGTTTCCTGGGCCGCAAGTGGAAGAGGAAGTGGGAGACCCAGGGCACAAGGTAAAAAGCAAGGAGAGAAGACGGGATGGAGTGGAGAGGGTGGCAAGGAAGGAACTCAGATTTTATGTCAAGGGTCCTGGTGTTGGGAAGGAGGGCCGTCTTCAAGAGCTGAGAGCCAGCAAGGCCTCGGACCTCAGACAACAGCCTCCAGGGCCTACACTCTGCCAACACCCAATGAGCGCTGACTGCCTTGCCCCTCACAGCTCCATGGGCGAGCCCAGCCCAGCCCACAGCTGGGGTCAGTGTGAGATCCTGTGAATGCCACCCAGGCCTCTGACCAACAGGTCGGTGAGCTGACAAACGGGAGTTGTTTGAACCCACGCAGTTTACGGTGACTTTTTTACACAGCATTCATTAGTAGTTCTAATCTCAGAAGTTTATTTGAAAATTAAAAGCAAATATATGTAGTGCCTAGAACAAGAGGGACTACCTCTGAGTCTGGCTATTATTCATAAGTGCCATTGATTTGGTGAAATGCCAGATATGTGTGGTTGGTTATTTGAAAGTTGTGCCACCAACAGTATCTGACTCATAGGACAGTCAAAAGTCTAGAATTTGAAATGAATGAATCACATTCTAAATATGCACCATTAAAAAAAAAAACTCAGTGCCTGCGAATGAGCTGCATGATTATAAAATATTACTTAACAAAGCGGACCCAAATAAAGAAGATAGCAGACTACATGGAGAAAAATACAAGTTTGGAACTCAATCATCCAACAAATACTTAACGCACGTTTGCCAGCTGCCTAGCACTGATGTGGGTCCCAAAGACACCTCAGGAAAGAGGATGCAAAAGGCCCCTATTCTCACGATGCTTACCTTCTGGATGAGACAGAAAATAAGTGTCCAAGAAAAATGCAAGCCAGTGCTGTGAATTGTGCAAGAAATTACACAGGGTCAGAGAGAACTGCCTGAGAGGCCATCTGGAGAGGTGCCATTAAAACTGAGATCTGAATGATGGTCAGGAGCCAGCCAGCAACTTGGGGGTGGGGGGAGAGACAAGGAATCAGCTAATGCTGAGGCCACCATGGCAAAAAGGAACCTGAAAGAGGGCAGCACGAGAGACTTGGTAAAAAGCAAGGAGAGAAGACGAGATGGAGTGGAGAGGGTCGCAAGGAAGGAACTCGGATTTTATGTCAAATGCACCAAGTGGGCACTGGAGGGTTTAAAACAGGATTTGAATTCTAGCCGGTTTGGCTTAGTGTCTAGAGTGTTGGCCTATGAATTGAAGGGTCCCAGGTTTGATTCCTGTCAAGGGCACGTACCAGGATTGCAGGCTCCAACCTGGCTAAGGCCCTGGTCAGGGCATGTGCAGGAGGCAATCATCAATGTGTTTCTCTCACATCAATATTGCTCTCTGCCTCTCCCTCTCTCTTCCATTCTCTAAAAATCAATGGAAAACTGTCTTCCAGTGAGGATTAAAAAACAAACAAATAAACCGAAAAAATGGGATTTGAATTTTCCAAGGCTAATTCTTACTGCTAAGTGAAGAGTACTTGTGTAAGACCAGTGGAATAGGAAGTCCAGTGTGTCCTGTTGGGAATGTGATGAGGGTGGCAGAGATGGCGAGATGGGGGGCCACTAGAGTAATATTTTGGTAGGTGAAGATGATCAGTTGCCTTGGTTTGAGGGCTTAGCGCTTAGATTTTTGGTTTGAGTGGTTCCATTTACTAAGATGGGAAGGTTGAGAAAGGAAAGACACAGTTTGGGGCAGCTGAGATCATGGGTCCTTATTTCGGACGTGCCTATCAGACATCACGTGGAGAGATTGAGTAGGGCCAGAGTTCATGTCCTAAAGATGGAATTAAAGGTCTGGTCTGAATGAGAGAGAGTTAATGTGTGAAGATGGGAAGGGAGCCCAGGGCCCCTGGCCAGTGAGGTTGGAGGAAAACCAAGAAAAATGGAACTAAGATGAAGGCATTTCAGCCTGGGGTGAGGTGGGTGCTGTAGAGAGTGCATAATCCCTGAGTATGTGGTACCATTCAGTCTTGGCACGCACGTTAAGGATGTTCTGAGATTATTGTTTGAATCAGCTGTCTCTGGTTTGGTGAAGACAGAGTTACTTTTGCAACATTAACAAGGAAGACATTAAGCAAAATTATTATTAAGAGCCAAGGCAGTTAAATTCTTCATTCTTGGCTAACAGGAAGACCTCATGAATGGTTTCCTTCCATTGTAAACAGTGGCCCAGACAGTCTCCACCATTGGGCATACTCCTGTGTAGCGGGGAAGTTCTCAGGGTTGATGACTGGCAAGACAACACCTAACATAACCCTTCATGTCTAAATTACTCCTGGTCTGATGCTCACTGCCAGGAGAGAGAAGGGAGCCCACTTCGCTGAACAACCACCAGGATTTGGAGCCCAGGGGTGTTTTCAAGAGTAGTACTCACTTCTTAGTTTTCACTTTATTTCACATGAACACGAGCACCCCAAGCCATCTGAGTGTTTGCCTCTTGAACACTCTAACTGTATTGAAAAACAACAGCACACTTCCTGATGGCCACTGATGGGTTCACATATGTGAACTTCAGATAGGGCACTAATCCTAGTGACTTTTAATGAAAACTTATGAGTGAAATATCTGATCGGGTAGGGACCACCGATGAATGACACTCACCCCAGCCTCAGAGGCATTGCCTGCCTCATAGAGCACACTCACCGCAGGTCTGCCTGCCTTCCTACCTCCTGCCTGCCGCACACCACTCCCTTCTCTGAACTGCTTCTTTCACTTTTGTGATGAGACAAAGCCACAGATCAGATTGGGCCACTCTCCAACTTTCACATCTACACAGCTTTGGGGGATCTGACTAGGGTTTAAGGGTTTGTCCTTGAGTCAAACAGACCCATATTGAAACCCAGCTCCCAACTGAGTGTCCTTGAGATGGTGGCCTTCCGGAGCCTTCACTCCCTATGTGTAAATTGAGGATAGCCATGGTCATAAGAGAGCGTGGTCCAAGCATTTTGATGTGGGTTAAATAATAATGTAGGTGGAGTGCTTAGAAAGGGCCTGGGCCCTTTGGGTGCACCCAGGAAGCAGCAGTCTTTGTAGTGGATAAGCTGTCATCTGTCATCAGCCCCTTTCCTGCTGGACCCTCCCCTTTCCCTTTATGTGGTCCTGGAGGTTGTATCATCCTAGTGACTTCCCTCCCTAAACCACCCATCGCACAGTGGGCAAATGCATCAACTGGGATCCTGTCTGGCTACGCTGTATCGATGGCTTAGGTCAGGACTATGCTTCTCCCTGTGGAAAGTAGTGTGGCATAGGACGCATGGGCTGAGGTGGCAGTCCCACGCTCCACTGGAAACTCGAGCTCCTGTCTTCTGATCTACCATCCTGGAACATCGCTTTCAACTTCCAAGTGACCTCATGATCCAAGATGGCTGCTGGAGCTCCACCAGCAAATGCATATTCTTCGTATTGGCAGTAGGAGGAGTGAGAGAAGATAAAAAGGTGTATGACGCCACCCATGCCCACCATTATGGAGTCTTGCTGAAAGTCCTACAACTAGTTCAATGTATAAAACCAAGTCACATGGCCTCTCCTGGCTGAAATCCAGTCTTGGAATACATCATCTTTTCATTGCTACCTGAAATGTAATATGTTTTTGAATTAATCAAGAAGGGAGATGCAATCTCAGTTGACAACTAGCAGTATCTGCCATGGGACGAGGCCAGGCTGGGCCATTAGTGTCCTTTCATTATATCTGGTCTATGACACTTGGGAAAGAGAGGGTCCATATTCCCTATGGACCACAGACCGGAGGGGCACAGCCACACACACAGAGAACACTGCCAGCAAGGGACAGAGTGTGCACTGAGTGAGGTTGCCAATTGACATCTTTCCTCCCCTTCTTTTTTAAAAATATATTTTTATTGATTTCAGAGAGGAAGGGAGAGGAAGAGAGAGAGATAAAAACATGAACAATGAGAGTGAATCATTGATTGACTATCTCCTACTTGCCCTGTGTTGTGGATCAAGCCCACAACCAAGGCAGGTGCCCTGTCCAGGAATTGAACTGTGAACTTCTGGATCATAGGTCAATGCTCAACTACTGAGCTATACTGGCCGGGCCCTTTTCCCCTTTTTGAATTCATATTTTACTGTAATCCTTTACCTTACACCCCACAACTAGACTGAAAGGTCTTAGAGGGGAAATCGTACCTGCCCACATGCACACTTTTACGGTGTGTTTGTCCCTATATGACTGAAGGAACTGCAGGTGCACTAATGCTTAGCAGATTCACAGTCTTTGGAACAAGGACTATAGATTGGCAGTTGGTTTGATCTCCTCCCTCTGCCTCTCTCAGCTCTACTGTGTGAGATAATAATAATGATATTCCTCTCAAAGGATAAAACCCACAATTTCTGGTACATAGTAGGACTCAGTCAGTGTCCGACATTTAGATATTACTGTTATCTCTGCATGCCATTGACTATGAGGTGTGCTGCTCTTCTCATACTGTAACTGCTTTTTCACTGTATAGTGAGTCATGAATTTATTAGCAGAGGGTTTCATTTGTTTGTTTTTACTTGGCGGTGTATAAAATTATGCTCTGCTTTATAATCAATGATGTCTGAGAGTCAATGTAATTGTTGTTATGTAAGAGGTCTAGAGAGAATTCAGAAATTCAGGGTCTTGCAAAGTAAAAAAAGTCCAACAGTCTACAGACCCAAAATGGAAAGAAATGAGGCTGGAATGAACTTTGAATGACCAACGCCTGAAGTGGCCCAGAAAGAGATGAAGGGAAAGGCATGGCCTTCCCCACACCTGGAAGGCTTAAGGCAGCCACGGTTCAAGCAGAGGAGAGAGAAGGGCGTGGGGCAAGAAAGGAATAAATAAAGCAGGCCTGAGAGCACCATCTTGGCAATAGCTCTGGGTATGATTGCAGCCACGTGAGCGTGGAACTGACTGGCAGCTAATGGCTCAGAAGCTGACTGTGTTTCTACTGAACCTGAATGGTCCAAGCTGTGAACTAAAAACTCATTGATACATTCAATGGAACGTTATTCAGCTATAAAGTATGGTCCATGCTACAAAGTAGATGAACGTTGAAAATGTTATGTGAGTGAAAGAAGTCAGACACAAAGACCACGTGTCGTATGAGCCCATTGATATGAAACGTCCAGAGGGGCGGGTCCACAGAGACCCAAAGCAGTTTAGTGGTTGCCCCGGGTGTGGGGCACCTGCTAAATGATGGTTTCTTAACGTGTCCCTAAGGGGACATTCACTTCTGGCGGAGTTCACAGGATCTTTATTTTGCTTTCACATTGTTTTTGTATTGCTTTTATTTCATAGGCAATTTCATCCACTGCTTACCCACTGACTGGCCATTCAATATTCGTCTTGTTAATGGTGAGAAAAGACAGATTAATCAATGAGCAGCCGCTGTTTAGAGCAGAGGGGGTTCTTGCATCGGCTGTTTTTGAAGGTATGAAGATCTGAAACCATGTATGTTTTCATATCAAATTCATATTTTTATGGCTATAAATGTTACAAATTCTGCCTGGGGATGATCTGGAAAATGTAGACTAGTAAAAACAATTAATCTCACCTCTCAGAGCCATGCACTGTTAATATTTTAGTGTATTTCCCTCCTCTCCCTCTCCTTCCCCCTCCCCATCTCTGTTTACATAGCTGTATTTGTTCTGTATACATAACTGTATACCCTGCTTTATTTCACTTAACAGAAAACATAAGCATTTCCCCCATTATTAAAACTCCCCTGTGCCCGGAGTGCAGGCCTGTTTTCATGGTGAAATGTCAATGGTCCTCAATGGGTTCATCACACCAGTCTTCATTACACCAAGGCCAGTTCCCTCCAACTGTGGGATCCTGAACAGGAACCAGAACTAAGACAGTCACAGGGGGGAAGGGCATGACCAGCCTGGTTTAGCTGCTTGCTCCCCCTGGGCAAGTATGTTGACTGCTAAGCAGCCCCATAATCCAGAAGCTCTTTCCTGCACACACACTGGCTTTGAACTTGGGAGGCAGTGCCCACACTGCAGCAGCTCCAGGGGAAAATCCAGACACGTAAAGAAAAAGGAAGCTATGCCCACGACTGTGTGTGAGTGGACTACTGTTTAATTTCCAGAAAGGAAGAGAGGCCTCAACGGGTGAAGGGTGCCCAGCAACGGCCGCCCTGCCGGAACACATGGCCAGCACATGAGAGGGTGCGGGAGCCTGTGGGCCTGGACAAACACGGTGGGCAGGCCACTGAGCAGTGCGGGCATCGGCCTGCAGCGCACCCGAGTGCCTGGTGTGAGATTTGGCTTCTCTAAAGTGAGACATCTTGCAGAAACACAGTAATGTGAGGGCAGGCTCTGCGGATCTGTTCACATCTGTGTCCCCAGCACTGAGCAGGTGCCTGGTGCACACTGTTTATTGAATAGTAGCCCTCTCTACACTAAGGTGACCAGACGTCCCGCTTTTGGTGGGACAGTCCCGATTTTTAACAGTTTGTCCCGCATCCCACGGCATTTTAAAAAAGTCCCGATTACTCTTTGTAATATTTTAAGTAATAAAAAAGAAAAAAAAGAACCGCCCCCCCCCCAAACCCCGGTCAACGGTGTACCGCTTTAAATCTGGTCACCTTACTCTATACACTCATTGCTGACAATTAGTGCTTGACTTGCGTCTACAAACATTTTCTCCAGGGATGTACACATGCTGAGCAGCCACTCCGCCTGGGTACAGGTCAACCCTCTCAGCTTGCTGTACCTTCATGCCGAGGTGACCTTGGCAACCAGCAGAGAAGGACAGAGGGCCATGTGGAGGTGGACACTACGCCAAGAATGGAGGCGCAAGTGACTACAGATAAACTTCCTGTTTCAAAGTTGTGCTTTAGCACATGTGTTTTCTTCAAATCTCTTCTTCCCTGTTTCTCATTCTTTATCTCTTCCAAGTTCCAAGGACCCAGAACCCAGGGTCGTCCTGTTAATGCTAAAGGTCGGTTGAGGTAAGAATTAACTCTCTCTTTAGTGGGCAGACCTGTGTGCAAGTCATACCATGTTATTTATGGGTAAATGCAATGACAGTTAAAACAGACTTTAAAACAATATTTGGGCCAGCTGTATGCTCCCAAGTTAGGTATTGCATGTCTGCAGAACTGTATGGGCACCTGGACCCAGTCAAGACTGTTGTGAACTCTCACATACTTGGAAGTATTAAGAGGAAGAATAGGCAATAGGCAGCCATATATTCCCATGAGTAAGGAAATTATAACCAAACTCTAAAATAGAACTTATCATTATCATCACCATTGTCATCATTTCATCAACACTGTAGTCACCATCATGGTTATCCATGTGGTTGGTATGTGCTCAGCGCCTACTGTGAGCTCTGCTCACCACATGCCTCTTCTCATGGAATCCACCAACAGCTTCACAGGACAAGCACTTCATAAAAGAGGAAATGGAGGCCCAGAGATGTCCAGCAATTCACCCAAGGCAGCACAGGGATGGCAAGGCAGGGACCTGCACCAAGACTGTCTTCTCCAGGCACACTAGTGACACCTCCGGAGCCTGCGAACCTCCCCACTGCGACTCCAGCCGGACCACGCCCGAGGACCTCAGGAGCCATGTCAAAGCCCCATAGCGATGTCGGGACTGCCTCCATTCAGACACAGCAGCTGCATGCAGCCATGGCTGACACGTTCCTGGAGCACATGTGCCGCCTGGACATTGATTCGCCGCCCATCACGGCCCGGAACACTGGCATCATCTGTACCATCGGCCCTGCTTCCCGTTCAGTGGAGATGTTGAAGGAGATGATTAAATCTGGAATGAATGTGGCTCGCATGAACTTTTCTCATGGAACTCACGAGTACCATGCAGAGACCATCAAGAACGTGCGCATGGCCACTGAAAGCTTTGCTTCTGATCCCATTCTTTACCGGCCAGTTGCTGTGGCCCTGGACACTAAAGGACCTGAGATCCGAACTGGGCTCATCAAGGGCAGCGGCACCGCGGAGGTGGAGCTGAGGAAAGGGGCCACTCTCAAGATTACTCTAGATAACGCCTACATGGAAACGTGTGATGAGAAAACCCTGTGGCTGGACTACAAGAATATTTGCAAGGTGGTGGAAGTGGGCAACAAGATCTATGTGGATGATGGACTTATTTCCCTGCAGGTAAAGGAGAAAGGTGCTGACTTCCTGATAACAGAAGTGGAGAATGGTAGCACTTTGGGCAGCAAGAAGGGTGTGAACCTCCCTGGGGCTGCTGTGGACCTGCCTGCTGTGTCAGAAAAGGACATCCAGGATCTGAAGTTTGGGGTGGAGCAGAATGTAGATATGGTGTTTGCATCTTTCATTCGCAAGGCATCTGATGTCCATGAAGTCAGGAAGGTCCTGGGAGAAAAAGGAAAAAACATCAAGATAATCAGCAAAATTGAAAATCATGAAGGAGTTCAGAGGTTTGATGAGATCCTGGAAGCCAGTGATGGGATCATGGTGGCTCGTGATGATCTAGGCATTGAGATTCCTACAGAGAAGGTCTTCCTTGCTCAAAAGATGATGATCGGGCAGTGCAACCGAGCTGGGAAGCCTGTCATCTGTGCCACACAGATGCTGGAGAGCATGATCAAGAAGCCCCGCCCCACCCGGGCTGAGGGCAGCGATGTGGCCAATGCAGTCCTGGATGGAACTGACTGCATCATGCTGTCTGGAGAGACGGCCAAAGGGGACTACCCCCTGGAGGCTGTGCGCATACAGCACCTGATTGCCCGTGAGGCAGAGGCTGCCATCTACCACTTGCAATTATTTGAGGAACTCCGCCGCCTGGCGCCCATTACCAGAGACCCCACAGAAGCCACCACCGTGGGTGCTGTGGAGGCCTCCTTCAAGTGCTGCAGTGGGGCCATAATCGTCCTCACCAAGTCTGGCAGGTCTGCTCACCAGGTGGCCAGGTACCGCCCCCGTGCTCCCATCATTGCTGTGACCCGAAATCACCAGACAGCTCGCCAGGCCCACCTATACGGAGGCATCTTCCCTGTGGTGTGTAAGGACCCAGTGCAGGAGGCCTGGGCTGAGGATGTGGACCTCCGGGTGAACTTGGCCATGAATGTTGGCAAGGTCCGAGGCTTCTTCAAGAAGGGAGATGTGGTCATCGTGCTGACTGGGTGGCGTCCTGGCTCTGGCTTCACCAACACCATGCGTGTAGTGCCTGTGCCGTAATGGGCCCCAGAGCCCCTCCTCCAGCCCCTGTTCCCTCCTCTATCCTCCCCCAACCACTTAGGCCAACGATGCTTGCAGTGCTCACTTGGGGCCTTAGTGTGACACCGTGGGGCTGGGGCTCCAGGGAAGAAGATTAAGGCCTGTGTAAAGCATGGCTATTTTTAAGACCCTGCTCAGGTGAGGTATAATCCAGAGCCAGGCTGCCCATCTTACAGCCCTACCCAAGCAAGACAGGGGTGCAGGACTGGAGGCTCAAGAGCTGAATATAGAAGGCAATAGCTCCTGCTTCTCCTCTGTGCACTCCATTCAGTTCCTGTAGAAATGGACACTCAGAGAACTCCCAAGCCTGGCCTGGCTCAGAGGATAGCAGCTAGAGAGGGCAGTGATTCCAGTTTCAGCAGACTCTGTCTGACCCTGACCTTCACTTGCTTCTCCAATCTCCACAGCCTCCCCCACTCCCATCTTATGCACTGTGCACCTCTATTCCTGCACTCCATTCAGCTGTCACTGCAGACAAACTCCATCCTCCACCTTCATTATCCCACTACTACAGCCGCCTCTAGGCCTGTTGCTATAGAGCCTACCTGTATGTCAATAAACAGCAGCTGAAGCAAAAAAAAAAAAGACTGTCTTCTCCAGGACCCGGACTCCTCACTAGTCATTATAGGGAAGACAGAGGGAGGAAGACCACCTGCAGGGCCCTGACTTAGCCCCTGGCAAAGCAGGTGAGGCTGAGCCTCTCAAAGCTGTCCAGTATTTGCTTCTTATTCACCAGTGTCCCAGGCAATCCATGCACACTGCAGACACTCAGAAGACAGCTGCCAAATGGACACATAATGACCCAGTTCTCAAGTACCTTTCACACTCAACTTCCCAAAGTTGTTGCAAATATTCAAGTTAGGCTCCCTCAGCTGTCCTTGTGATTTCTGTTCCCCCATTCATAGCAGTGCAACTGAGGCTGCCTTCCTTGTCAGCTTGAGTGTGGACAGGGTGGAATATTGAAATCCCCACCCCCTCCAGTCACACAAACTTCCAAAACACAAGAGCAACAATTAATAAGGCATGATTGCCTTGAGGGGCACAAGACTGACTTGAGGGGCAGGCATGGCGGTAGAGAGAAGGAGTAGTCAGGTCTCTCTGTGGCCCCGAGAGGTGGGAAGAAGCAAGAGGCAGCGGGCACTTTGAGACAACGGTACACATGGTTACACCTCCCAGTCACCCAGCGGCTAGCCACGGCCATGGAAATGTGAACTGAGCTTGTTGAGTGGCACTTCCTGGAATGAAGGAGGCAGACAGTGGTACTTTTTTTTTTTACCTCTTTTCCCCATCCTGCACTTACTCTACTGCCATTTCAAATGTAGACGCAAGGGCAGGAGTTCCAGCAGCTTTCTTGGGGCCACAAGCAAAAGGCTAGACACAGCACAAAGCCCTCAGCCTTTGAGCAAAGGCTGGCAACTGTCTGCCTCCGGGCTTCTCATTATGTTAGGAAAGTACACCCCTATGTGTCTGAACCACGTAGGTCAGGTCTGAGCCCAATCTCTGAGTGATGCGCCGTCTGTGATAGGCAGCCTTTGAGATGGCCCCCATCTTATCACGGCTCATTATTCCTCTTGGGAGGCCTATTAAATCACAAGAGTATTTAATAGCTTCCCAGCATGTATCTTTGGGTTTAAAAGCAAACAAAAGTCCTATTTATTACTGTGCTTGATTAAACAGCACATTAACATGTACTATTAAGGCCAAAAGCCACCTCCTGGTATCCACACTGTTGTGTAATTCTTCTCCTTGAATTTGAGCTGGACTAACTGACTCCCTTCTAGCCTAGAACATGACAAGAGTGAAGGAATGTTCCTTCTGAGATTATTACAAAAAGACAGGAGCTCTGTCTTGAGTGGTATCACATCCTTGTCATGAGCAGCCTGGTTGGGAGGCCCACATGAAGAACGCCTGCCAACAGCCACATGTGAACATGGACGCAGATGAGTCATCAGAGGAGATGGCAGCCCTGACTAATAGCTTGACTGCAGCTTCATGAGAGGGCTTGAACCAAAGACATTCAGCTAAGTAATGTCCAGATCCCTGACCCACAGAAACTGTGGTCATCAATGTCTGTAGCTTTAAACCTGTTTTAGACAACCAATGCATCCTCCTGAACCAAATTTTCTTGGGTTAATATTGAAGTTAGTGTCTATTCTCAGTTTTCCGTTGTGTCTCTTAGCCCACACCATCCTTACCAAAATACTGACTCCTGAATAGTAGAAGGCTAGGCATAGAGGTAGCACATGACTGGTGTACAACAAAGGAAAGAAGGAAGGAAGGAAGGAAGGAAGGAAGGAAGGAAGGAAGGAAGGAAGGAAGGAAGGAAGGAAGGAAGGGAGAAAGGAACTGCACCATACTGAACTTTTCTACACCTGGTGCCTCGGTAAATAACGAAGAGGAGGAAAATAAGCAAGTGCATTGACAGCCAACCACAATCAGAGCCTCAGTAATTTTACTTGGTTGGCACTTCTGGGTCCAGTTCTGTGATTTTCTGAAGGCAAACTCCTCCTGGGAGGCCTTATTAAGTTATAAGAGGGTGTAATAACTTCCAACGTCTGTCTTTGAGTCTAAAAGCAAACAAAGCTTTATTTATTACTGTGGTCAACTAAGTACACATTAATATGATGTGTTCAGGCCAGAAGCTACAAGTCAAATGAACAGTCCCACAGCCAAAGCCAAAGCTTAGCGACTTCCCCAATAATGTTTGATTGAGCCGATGCAGAAGAGCTGGTTTCAGAATTGGCTTCAAGGGGGGTGGAAGTGATGATGGCAGCTGCTGGAGAGGCAGTGACAGATTGCCGTCCACTGCTATCCAGAGGACAAGACTCTTTTGTCAGTTTGTCCAGTTTGCCATTTCATTATCCAAAAGTTACATGATGGCCTGAGGCAAACTATGCAACTCACAATGCTTTAGTCTAGAGCAAGTCTGTTTAAAGCTTTGTGCCAGCCTGTGGTTGTTGGCCAAATTCTACTTCTGCATTAGAGGGGTCAGGGCAAAAGATATTTTGCAAGATAGTGAATGTGTTGGCTGGTGAGGTGGCCATGGTGGGGAGGGGTGGACAAGAGGAGGGTGAATGGCAGGGAGGGCGCTGAGTGAAGGATCCATGATGGACCCTCCCGCTGTGTGCTTAGGGTCAGGGCCACAGCATTTCCACGTGGTGGGGACACAGCGCCCTCAAAGGTTACTGATAAGGCAAGGACAATACTTCCTAATCTCCTCTCTAAAAGTCGTTTTAAATTCAAAGAAAACTCTGTCTAGGCTTTTTGTGTGACTTGCTCCAAAGCATTGAGTGATGAGTGGTTGTCCCCAGCGACTCGCAGAGTGCTCAAAGGACATTCTACTCAGGAGGAGCTGGAACTTTCTTGGGTGTTTTTCTGGCAGCAGTTTGGTACCCTCTGTGCCCCCTTGTGCCCACACCGCCACGCCCTCAGGACAGGTCCCTGTAGGTCTATAGAACAGGGCAACATCTCCTGTATTTCTTTGGAAAAATTCCACCCCAAGTAGCATCAGCCTAGAAAGAGCTAGATTCTGTTACCAGCCTCAGAGGAGAAGGGAAGCTCACATCACTCAGCGAATTGTTAACATGGAGAGGTAATTTCTCAAATGGGTGACCGCTGGGCTCACTCTGGCCAGTGGCGCTCTACCAGCTGCCCTACTGGCCCAGAAAGAAAAGGAATTCTTCAACCACACAGCTGCATCCTCCTGTCGATGGGCAGAGTTCTATCCCGGACATTTCCCACCGCATGACCCTGGACCCACCAGCCACAAGGACTGTCGCTTTCCTCGAGTCGGACAACTTCCCTCCTCAGCCAGCAAAGGAAAACTTCCCACGCTCCCCAGGCACCAAACTCCTTCCCCCAAGAAGCCAAAGGCCACCTTCAAGAGGCACTCATGGGTTCTCACGCTTCCCAGGCTGAGGTGCTGTGCCTGGGAACACGGCCAGACTCGTCGCTAGAGAGAGGCGAGGGAAAGCCTGTGAGAACCGCCAGAAAGTGCTGTGGTTTAAAAATCACACACACACACACACACACACACACACACACACACACACACACACTACAGGAAATAGCCAATGTGAGGATGTGGAGACACTGCAAACCTTGTGCACCGTTGATGGGAATATAAAGTGGGGCAGACCCTCTGGAAAGCTGTGTGGAGTTACCTTGGAATAGAGCTGCACTGTGGGCAGCTCTGGGGACTTCTTCGTATGGCTCCAGAGCAGGTCAGAGCCTGTCCGCGATTCCACATCTGGGTATTTACCCAAAAGCATTGAAAACATGGGATTCTAAGAGAGATTCGCACCCACATTCCCAGTAGCTTTATTCACAGTGGTTAAAGGGCAGAAGCAACCCAAATGTCCATGACAGACAACAAGATTAAAAAAAATATATGGTCAATACATCACGGATGTGCCTTGAGGACATTATTCTAAGGGAAACAGGCCAGTCACAAAAAGACAAATACTGTTTGATTTGACTGAGGTCCCTGGGAGAAACAGAACCACAGGGGCAAAAAGCAGATGGTGGTGCCAGAGGCTGGGAGGAAGTGGGATGGGAATCCGTGTTTCGTGGGAACAGAGCTTCCACTTAGGAGAATGAAAAGTGCTGAGATGGTGGGTGATGATTGCAGAACGATGCGAATGTGCTTAATGCCACTGAACTGTACACTTGAATAGGGAATATGATAAGTTTTATGCATATTTTACCACAATTGAATTTTTAATCAAATAGAGATAAAAAGAAAAATCAGGTCACATCTTGAGTATTCAAAGAGCATCTGATCCTGTGCAGGCTCCATGGTTGGCCCCAAAACCAAGCTGACTCCATCTGCCAGTGCTGCTCCAGTGAAGTCAGTCCTGGGACCTAGGGGTGGTCTCAGTGCCTGAAGGAGGAGAATTCCCAGGCATTTCCAATGTCAGAGTCTGACCTTCATCCCCCCACGTCCTTCCCCAGGCTCGGAAGACTCACATGAGCTCAACAATGGGTTTCTGAAGCTGTCAGCTCCAGTATGGGAGCCGGCATCCAGAACTGGGCAAAAACATGGCACAAACACATGTCTCCTTGAACCTACTTGGAAAGGTGGTGGTCAATGACTTAGGACAAAGTTTCAATCCCACCACTCATCTGAAATGATCAAATCCCAATTCTGTTGGAAAACTGGAGCTTTATGGCAAGTAGTCCAGCTGCTCACTTCATGGGTGAGGAAGCTGAGCCCATCTTGCCTGGTGACCCTGTGGCTGGTGGTGGAGCCAAGAGGGCCCTCAGGCTGTATCCTGACCCTGCCTGCCCATTCAGGCTCTCCAGCTCTGTTGTGTTGATCATGATGTGGTGACCTGATCGCACCTCCTACTTTATGTGAGGTCAGGGTGGACATGGAGCAGTTCAGGGCCTACTTGGTCTGGGATCCTCACAGAGAAGTCACCAACACTGCCCACGTGGGGTGTGGGGAAGCTGGCCTCCCAAGCAGGGCCCAGGCCTCGTCTTTCATGCAAAATACCAGACAGTTATCATTTCCTCCTCCTAACATTTCTGTGACTTCGCCTGTTATGTGCTTCAGAGGCAGAACGTCTTCCCACAATGACCATACCTCCCACCCCACTGGCTCCCTTTGCACTGATGAAACTTGGGACCTTGGAGCATGTCTGCAAATCCAGGAAAATGACACACCCACCACTGTCACCATCCACAGGACCATGTCCCCATCCGCTGAGCTTCTTCTGGTCTCCCTGCCCCCCTGGGGCCTGAGCTGGCAGGGGACTGCCCTGCTCCCATCCTTCCCCGGCCTCACTCTTCAAATCTGCTGATTCTGTGAGACACACCTGCATCTTCCCATAAAGGCTCCCTCTTTCCTAAGCAGCCTCCAGCTTTTTGGGTCTTCTCTTTCTTGCTACCAAAAGGCTCAACAAACAGACTATCTGTCCCCTGTCTTTTTATAGCGTAAGAGGCCAGCCTGCCAGATGACAGCATTCCACACGATGTTTACAGCTGCGCAGAGCTGCACAGAACACAGGAGCGATCGTTTCCCATGCCCGCCGTGACGGACTGCGGCACCAGCCCCAGGGGCCAACGCTGTGATGCTGTTTTCCAATCTCAGCATTGTTCTCCTTAGGGGGACATGAATTAGTGTTTCTTAGCCACATTGTGAGTACAGGGATGAGAGCAAGCCCAGTAGTTTTATGTTAACAGCTAAGCCAGAAATGGAAAGTACCTCCAGTGTGTGCGGCTGGTGGGGGCAGGCCTGACCCTGCCCTGTGTCAGCAGTCCGTGGTGCCCTGAGCTGACCACCGCCTGGCTTCCTTCATGGGGCTGGTGCGCTCAGCAGGACAACGGCTGTTGATTCTTTCCTAGAGCACAGGACCCCACGGGGGAAGGGAGGAGCGGGGTGAGGACCTGCTGTAACCGCAGAGGCCTGAGGATCTGACAGGCAAGGCCACGCCTGTGTAGTGGGTCCTGACTGGGCCCAGAGAGGAGAGAGACACCATCCTGCTAAGACCTCAGTGCTGGGCGGTTTCAGCGTATAACCCCAGAGGCACAGCCTGCGAGGGACACAGCGCCTGCCATGCCCTTTAGCATCTCAAAGAGTTAGGTTTTGCGCAGCAAGAAATGTGGGGGAATCACAGGAAACCTGGTGACTATAAAAGATGTAATTGGGTATTTGATGTCTGAATCTGGTATAAATAATGGTCTAAGGCTGTGCAGCGACTGAGCGTGCGTTGTAGGCTCACTTCATCAGCGTTGCAGGAATGTTTTGAGTGCTGGAAAGGTTTTGCTTGTGAAGGAGCACTTAGGAAGAAAATAAAATATATTAGGTATGAATGTGCAACTTAAAATAGTCAGGGGGTACAGCTGCAGGTTATACATCCAGGTTAGTAAGGAGAACAACCAAATTTGTATGATCTTAAGGAAACTAGGTTTTGAAAGCTCCATCATTTTAACATTCATTTTTCAACTCCGGTGAATCATTCCTGGCCTTCTCTATGCACGCCTACCACTCCAGGACCCTGCCCTGGTGCACACTGAGGCACCCCAGGGTGAGAGAATTTATAGAAAGAAAAACACACACAAAACAAAAAACAAAAATCAGAAGGGGGGAAGAGTAAAAATAAAAAATGAATGAGTGAGGAGTGAAGCCTGCATTCCAGGCAGGGGGCGTCCAGGAGGGCGGGAGATGAGTCCAGACAGCAGATGGCGGGAACACAGGGCCAGGTTCTTCCCATGAGTGTCAGAGGCTGGGATTTGCTAAGCTTAGTTCGCTGGCCCTGGATGGGAATGACTTCATCAGGAGCAGGGAGATGGGGAAACAAGTGGGGTTAAATGGCAGGACCTTGACAGTCAAATTAAGGATTTATTTTGACTCGGGACTCACACCCAGGTGGATGTTGTAGAATCTCTTCCCCGGTGAGAGGCAGGCAGCCTCTGCAGGCTGCGGAGGGAGGAGGCTGTAAGAAAGCACCTCTGACTGTATCAGGCAGGTGGGTTGGGGCTGCAAGGACGCAGGAGCAGGAGCAGGAGCAGCGGCTGGTGGGGAAGAGGAAAAGAGAGTGTCAGAGAAGAAGGGGCAAGATCCCAGGGAGAGGCCTCCAGGCGCCTGGAAGATGACGGTGGGGTGAAATAGGAAGGGAGGGGGAGGAAACGGGGTGGGGCACCCTGTGGGAAAGAGGACGTCTGTGTTCAGGAGCTGTCATTTGCAGGGACAGTGAGACCTGCAGAGAAATGCCCACCTGGGATTTGGACCAGAGCAACCGCTGCACAGTGACCAGAGCAGGAAGGAGGGGGCTGGGCAGGAAAGACAGAGGGAAGGGATGTGGGCCTCACCCAGCCAGGGCTTCTGAGGAGCAGGAGCGCTCTGCACCCCTCCTGCTGGGGTCCGATGGGGGAGACAAGTGACATGGGGAACCAGGGTCCCCACACTGCTGGGGAGGACAGGGCCTGGCCACCTGAAGGAGGGGGAAGCCCCTGACTCACTGGGGTTTATTTGCATAGCAGCTGGAGCTGCTCTGAGGATTTCGGGATCTCTATGAGGGTTATACATCTGCGGCTGCTGCATTGCTGAAGGAACTCTGTGACAGCAGTACAGGCTTTTGTTCCATTAGCTGCATTTGCATCACAGAATGGCTCCTCGCTGGACAAATGACTGGAGGCAGGACAGCACCCCCCTTGCCGTCCTCCCTCCCCTTGCAATTAAAATATCATTCTGCTTAAACAAAAAATGATTTCCATACAGGATACACTGCTCACATCCTGAACACGGGTGCTGATCTACACAGAAGGTAGAGAAGCTCCAGCTCAGCCCGGAGCCCCCCAAGGCCTCTCCCTGTCCCTGCCCCAAGCTGCCGAGGCTGTGACTGATTTCCTCCACCACCGCTCGCTGTGCTTCCCAGGGCCCTGGAGCATCTGAAACATGGCTGGATCCCTGCCAGGCTTGCATTGCAGGGCCTGTGTCACACACATACTTCCATGAGCAGCCATAACAGCAGCCAAGCATGGCTTTGAACTCCTATGAGTCACTTCTTGTTGGGCAACAGGGAAGTCAAGGTTCCCAGTGTTTCCCTTCCAAAACTGTGTATGGGCATAAGAGACATGGTTGCAAAGGGCTGAGAGCAAGGGGGGCAGATGCATCCTCCCTCAGTAGCCAAAAACGGAAGCTGACGTTGATACCATTACAATCAGCTGGTTGTTAGTAGGAAAGGAGCATAGGGAGGCCAGACCTTCTAGGCATGTCGTTTGGGCAGCTTCACCCGGAAGCTGCAGCCTCACACTCCCCAGGGAACACTGGCCCTTTCCCACAGGTCACTGGGGAAGGGCCCAGCAAAGGCGAGAAAGACACATGCTCAGTGGAGTTGGAGGGACTAGGGAAGGTGTCTGTCAGTCACATCTGGGAACAGAGATCACTGGCCACAATGGGTGTGGCCCCTGCAAGCCTGGTACACTTTGGGAGGCCATAATCCCTTAAACCGGTGGTTCTCAACCTTCTGGCCCTTTAAATACAGTTCCTCATGTGGTGACCCCCAACCATAAAATTATTTTCGTTGCTACTACATAACTGTAATGTTGCTGCTGTTATGAATCATAATGTAAATATCTGATGTGCAGGATGGTCTTAGGCGACCCCTGTGAAAGGGTCGCTCAACCGCCAAAGGGGTCCCGACCCACAGGTTGAGAACCGATGCCCTAAACAAAGGGCTTCTCTCTTGGCTCGTGGCTTCCTAGAATTTGTCTGTGTTCCCTCCCTCACCATGTGGCCCTGTGGTCCCACATGCAGTGGACTGGTGGACTGTAGTGGGAAACACAATTAAGCTAGCCTGATGCTGGACTGGACTGCCCCAGACATGGCGCGGAAGCTCTGGACACCAACTTGATTTTATCTCTATTGTAGCCCCAGCTACACTCCTTCTATGGCGGCCCAAAGGGAAATGGGAACTTGGAAACTCAGGGATGTAATTCCATGGAAATAAAGCTTTCTACAATAGCTCATCCCCCCGTGGGGCCTCCAGATATTTTTATTCCACCAGAACCCCCCAAACCTCACTTCCCTCAGAAACAGTGTTGCTGATGGGAGGGAAGAGAGACTCTTAGAATGATTGACACAAAGGTGACAAACATCAGATTTTACAAAAACCCAAGGGAATCTGCTGAGACTAGTGGGATAATCCAGGACAGGAAACTGTCTGATCTTCAAATCCAGGTAAATAATTTTATGTAAAAAGTCAAGTGGTATGACAGGAATTTAAACTATTTTTTTATCTAATTTATTTTGTGGGTGGGTATTTTTGTTGTTGTTGTTGTTTGTTTTTTGTATTTTTTTTATCAAACAAAAAAGTGGTTGCAAGTGTAGGCAACTACTGGGATTGAGAGCAGGCTGGGAGCTCAGTTCCAAATACTCTGCTAAACTACCCTGTTCATCCCCATGGCAGACTGTCAGCACTCTTGTGCCAGAAAGAATCCTCTGACAGCCGAGGACTGACGCACTTGTGACCAGGGCCGCAGGCTCCCCGGGTTCCTCCACACCTCCTGCAGAGTCTGCTCTGTCTGTGGCTCTGCTTGTCTCCAGAGAAGAGCCTGATGGGCAAGGTGACAGAGAGCACATCTGACCAAGGAACCCCTACTCCAGCCAGGACTCAGACAAGTGTGAGGAAGTCAGCCCAGCCTCTGACCGGCTCAGTGCAAACTCACAAGGCAAGGGCTGAAGACGCACGGGAATGTGCTAGAGGGACGGAGAGAGTGACATCCGAATTTGAGGCCTAGCACAGCATTTCTCGGCTTCTCAACCCCCAGAGGCGTTCAGATCCTGGGGGACCTCCATGAAACGGTCTCGGATTCTGCAGGTCCAGGGAAGCCCACCTGCTACCTGGGTGCCACTGCGACTGATCCCAGGACTGCTGGGAGCCGGGTCCAGAGCAATTTGGGGATGGAAGGAGCTACAGACGAGAGGCACGGCATCCGACCTGAGAGCTGGGTCTGCAGAGAAACCTCCCGAGCTCCGCTCTGGTCCCCAAGTCTGCCAAGGTTTAAGCACACAACTCGTGCTCACATTGGAAAGAATCGGTGTATTCAGAACCCCCGCTACAGACTTTTATTCAGACCTGCCATCACATGGTGACACACCCCATGTGGAAGCTTGAACATCGGTTCCTGACGTTTCTGTTTGAGTCTCGGCTACAGGAGTGACTTGTGAAATCCAATGTCTGAAGTGCATCCTAATATCCAGGCACCAGTGCCAACTGCGTCCTTCCACACCCTGACCTCGGTGGGTGGGTGGGTGGGGGGGTTTAATTGATATTAACACGCTAGACAGCCCGCAGGTGCTCAAAGCCCCAGGCCCCAAAATGAGAGTGATGGTCTCATCCTTCTTTAGCCTGACAGCTGTGGACAGCGGCAGCGTGTGATGCAGCAGAGAATGCGGAGGAGGGGGCCCTAGGACACTGAGTCCCGGGCAGGTCCCATGACTCGGTTCTCTGATCCCTCAGGAGTCACCTGCCACCTTGAGTCACCTGGGAACCGCAGGGAGGCGCTGTTCTACTTGCTCTTTATACCCCAACTGTATCATATGACCTTCAGACTGAAAAGACTTCCGATGAAAGCATCCTATACAATAAAGAGCTAATATGCTAATTAGCAGAAGGACCGTCCGGACAACCTTCTGGACGAAGCTGGGGCTGCGAGGGCTGGCCGAGGCTGCGAGGGGTTTCGAGGGCCGAGCCCCTTGCACAAATTTCGTGCATGGGGCCTCTGGTGATTTATAAGTAAGAAAAGTTAACAACGCTGTTTCTTGGAATATCGGCCTTCCTATGAATTTAAATTATGCTGCAATTTTTCTACCAAACGGTTCCCCATATTCTGAATGAAACAAAACAGAACATGTGGCCAAATGGGAAGTCTGGCCAGAAAGAGGTCTGGAGGCAGCAGGCACAGCTCACCCGGAGCTGGGGAAACACTGGGTGTGGTCAGGAGCAGCGGGTGGCTGCACTCGGGGAGATACAGCACAGCCCTGTGGGACCATGGTGGGTCAAATTCCTCAGTCCCCAGCTAGCTGCCTGACCTTGGGCTAGTCGTTTGACCTTGCTCAGCATCGTATCTATTTCATTGGGTCGCCATCACGATGGAATGCCATATGGTGCATGAAGGGCCAGCGCATGGCAGGCCCTGGACACGGTGGTGGATGCTGCTGCTGCCCTTGAACTTTTCTGCCCTCGGAGGGTTTCATCTGTTGGCAAATGACATCCTCCTCTGAAACCTGTCTTTCTAAGATGAAGGAAATGTCCTGCTCCTAGGTTCTTTCTGATTCTCATAACTTTCTTTTTCACCCAGATGGGGAAATCCATTTCTGCACCCAACATTCATCAATGACATTATGTTATCCACTTTTTTTATTTTATTTTATTTTATTTTATTTTATTTTATTTTATTTTATTTTATTTTATTTTATGGTGCTTTGCATTGTAGCCAGTTTTGCTCAGTGGATAGAGCATCAGTGTGTGGACTGAAGCGTCCCAGGTTTGATTCCGATCAAGGGCCCATGCCCAGGTTATGGGCTCAATTCCCATTGGGGGGGCATGCAGGAGGCAGCCGATCAATGCTTCTTATCATTGATGTTTCTATCCCTCTCTCCCTCTCCCTTCCTCTCTGAAATCAATAAAAATATATTTTTTTAAAAAATCTTTGCCTTTGCCAAGAAGTTAACATTGCCATTTCTTTGATGAAGATATTCTCCTGTTTTCTTGTAAATGTTGACTTGTTTTGCCTTTCACATTTAAATTAGCCATTCATCTCAAACTGATTTTTAACAGCATTAAACACCAATATTTATTTGGTATGTAAGTATAATTGCAATATTAATTTGGTAGTATTTGTCATAAGTTTTTTTGTGTTTGTTTTTAAATAGAAATCAGGAATTTAGAAATTGGGAAAGAAAGTATAAGTCCTAAAACACTGTGTAAAAGGGACCATGGACCTCCTACCTCCGTTTCTAACTGTGGTTGGCAAACTGGTGCGGCCATGACAGCTGTGCACAATGAGCTGTCCCTGAGGGAGGGTCATGAATATATTCTCCTGTTTTAACAATATTAAACATCATTCTATTTTAACTTTAAGACAGTTAAAATATCAGAAAACAGCATTGCCATTTTATGAGGTCAAAGAAGAGTCAAGTTGCCATAAGTGTTAATTACATCCAGAGAGAGAGAGAGAGAGAGAGAGAGAGAGAGAGAGTGCACTTTGTGTGAGGTGTATGGATGATGGTGACTGCTTAAGACATCCATTCATTCATTCAACAATAGTACATTACGTATATTATGAAGACACATTTGCAATCAATATATTTACACTTTGTGTGAGGTGTATGGATGACGGTGACTGCTTAAGACATCCATTCATTCATTCAACAACAGTATATTACATATATTATGAAGACACATTTGCAATCAATATATTTACATATGATATTTATACTTGGTAGCTATGTTATAATCATTATATTTGTGTGTACATGTTTATATTTTTATCAAGATTTATTACATTGAATTTGTTTACATTGCTGTGCCCATGAAGATACAGGATTGGCTTGGGTGAAGCTGGGGAAATTCTAAAAAGTATTCAGCCTAGCCACCCACAAAGACACTGTTAAATGGTGTCACGCGGGTGCAATGTCAGCCTTACTCTCTGCCTCGTCGCTGCCCCAAGCAGGGCCTTTCCGGTCAGAGATGCGATTCCGAGGGCACCAGGAGGGAGGTGTGACCTTCGTCCAGGTGAAAGGCCCCGGTGTTCACAGGGCAGCCGGGATATTAACCGCGCAGCGTCTGAGTCGGAGCCCGGACATCTCAGAACATCACAGAGACCGAGGTAGACGGAGGGGGCAAAGCGCAGTCTCTCCCGCTGGGAACTGCCTTCAGGTGCTGGCTTTGCAGGCAGCCAAGTCACTAAGTAGAAGAAGCAGCTTATTTATCCTTCTTGTGAATATGAAGAGAAATGAAATTGGCCTGATAGCCTTGGGTACAAAGCAAAATCAAACGCCACCTACTTATAGCGCCACAAATCACTTTTTATTCTAAGCTGTAAACGTTGGTAGGTCCCCATTAAAGCAGAAAAAGCTTGCTCTCTGAGGGAAGGCTCAGGCCACGGTTTCCTGTCCTGAAGGTGTGGGCACAGCCAGCGGCCTCAGCACTGGCCCGGCTGGCCTGCCTGAGAGACAAAGCTGCAGCATTTTCTGGAACTTATTTTGTCTTCACTTCTGCCCGGAAAAAAGACTGGTGGCATATCCCACACATCTACACGGCCCGTGGACCTCGGAGAGGACCCACATTCACCCCTACTCACTTTATCCAGAACTCCTGGCTACAACTCAGGACCCAAAATATGGTCCCACACATGGGTCTGGAACATGATGAGTTTTGTACAGAAAACTTTCCAGAGACAGACTTACTATCCACCGTATCAAGTACACGCGAACGTCGGCAGGGGCTCGGCAGGCTGTGAGACTTTGGCACGAGTCATGGCCACATGGGGACCACAAAGCTCTATTTAGTTCTGCTGTCTACACCCCATGCTGAAAACACCTACTCAACACCCCGCTTTTGTTCCATTATGATAGATTCTAAGCCACTCTTCCACATACTAACTTACATACATGATTCGCTTCTTTTGACTCCAAGTTAGGAATAATCAAAGGAGACCCTCCCTCAGCTAGGACACTCATGTGTGCACAGCTGTCATGAGGGCTCACCAGGTTGCCAACTACCATTAGAAACGGAGGTAGTAGGTCCATGGCCCCTTTCACATCGTGTTTCAGGTCCCACTCTTTGCTGCTTTTTAGCGGGTGTGTCCCAGACCACTACCAACAGGACGGGGCGCCCTTGTTCTGGCTGTTCCTTGATGACCTGAAGTAGAGGATGGAGTGGAATCTGCCAAATGCTCTTGCTCTTGAGGTCCGTGTCCATGGAAAGACCCAACTCTGCCCTGCTGGCCTTCAAACCTCCAGGGCCCCATGGCTCATCAAACATCTCAGCATCTTGCTGTCTTCTGTGATGGGACCCTGAGCAGCAGGAAACACCCCAGTTACACTTCTGGGAGTGTCAACATTTAAAAATTGTGCTAGTGAATCCAGCACCCAGTTCCTTTCTGTCTCACATAGAACGAGATGGTAAATGCTCACTGTCGGTCCGTGAGCTGTGCAGTTCCGAACTTCATCCTCGCTTTGGCTAGAGATGTGCAGTGTATAACCAGGAAGGTGGACATGGCCACAATGACTGGGACTGTGGCCGAAAGCCTTCCAGCTATGGTGGGAAATTTGATTTGATTTTTTTGGTGGGGGAAAGGGTGACAAAACCTTGGAAATGGGAAGATGGAAGCATCCAGTTTCCATCTTCGTGACTTCAGCAATTCAAGGTGGCCCAGTGCAGGTGGCACACGGCGCCTGTGCAGAGAAAGCAACACTACAGTGTGTGTACTGAGGCGGAAGCAAAGTCAGGACAGAGGCCACCATTTCCAGCCAGGGCTAGGCCACCTGCAGGCGGAGCACCCCGATGGCTGCCCTTGGCTACGTCACAACCCACCTCAACATGGAGAATGAGGGGAGAGGTGTCCGCTGACCATTTTCCAAACATGGATCCTCTGACCTTCAATTGTGATTGTGCTGATTTTATCGCTCTTGGAAAAATCTTGTCCTTCCTGCACAGCAGTTGAAAGTACTAGGTTGTAGCCATTGCCATTCAAAACACAACCCGTGGTACGTCAGACACGAAGGAAATGAAAATCGCTGACACTCCGTTTTGCAAGGACAAATTAATTTGCCCCAGAAATGGCTTGTTTGCCACCAATCTCATTAAAAGTGCCATGAGATTATCAGGAGAAATTAATGCCAGCTGTTGGTTATCAGCTACGTCACTTCGGCTCCAAAGGCAAGTTCTGCTTGTCAGTTTGCTGCTGGGGGCAAGGACAGGCGCTAACAAAGAAAGTCACATGCAATTAGAAACCATCACCGGGACTGGCATTTGTGGTTGCTGTGTGCGGATCAGCTTGAAGAGCAACACGCCGCCACTTTGGGGTTTGAACTTGAAAGCAAGGGCACTTTGGCAGCAAAGGGATCCAGTCCTCTCTCTATGCTGCTAAGAAGTCCTATTTGCCTGGAAAGCTGGGAAACCGAGGCTCCGCGCTACTGGGTACGCTCAGGAAATGGAGGACTGAGTAATCGTTCTTAAAGTGCCTGGGGAATGCTCATTTACCAGATGGAGTGGCCACATCCGCAGGGTGTAGTGCCCATGGGCCTCCCGCATCCCCTGCTCGGTCCTCTCGGGGCCCCTCCTCAGGTGGCCGCCCGGGGTCTCTGTGCAGGCTCCGGACTCAGGCCTAGGGCACTGCCACCCGGAGGGCACACACGGGCCTCTGTCACCCCATTTAACAATGGCTTATTAAGCGGTACGTGCAGGCCAGTACTCCAGGCCCCGGGAATAGGGAGTGAGCCAGAACAGTACGGAGAGCAGTCATGTTCAGTCACGTTTCATTGGTGAACACATTCCACTCAATTTCCATCCCTTACAGACAAATCCTTTGACCCGTGAGTTTCCTCTGAGTTAAGTCCATGCAACACTCTACAGGAGGAGCCCGCTCTCCAACTCTGCACAAGCAGCTGTTGCAAGTGTTCATCTGCTCCCCTCAGACCAACACCAGCTCAGACCCACAACCAGAGCCCAGGGGATGACACAACCCACCTGGCACTGCCTCAGGGCCTTTGCAGCTGCAGCTCTGAGCCTGGAGCTCTCTCCCTTGTAGTAATCTCAGTACATCATGTCCTCTCGCTTCCTTCAGTTTTACTCAAAAGTCACTTTGTTCTGGGTGAGCCTTTCCTTGGCCCCCTTCTAAAATTATACCATCCCCAATCCACTTCTTCACCCCTCCCAGCTTACTTCATCTCTTGCACGTCTACACCCTGCATTGTATGTGCCATTTATTTCTTCCTCCCTCACTACGTTGTCAGCTCCCTGAGGCAGGGCCTGGATCAGTGCCTGGAAGAGGTATGTGTACACAGTTGGTGCTCAATTGATGTTTGCAGAGTGAGAGCCTTCACCAATTAAGGAAAGCCTTTGGTATTTCTAGTGATCTTTCAACCTGTCCACGCCTCTATTTAATATATACAGTTGACACTTCTTATCCCAAGCATAGAACACTTTCATCCTGTTTCCTGCTCATTTTCATAGAATAATAGAAGCAAGATGCAATAGGCCATTTGAAAAATTGCACTTGACAGGGCATGGTGGAGGACAGCATCAAAACTGGACTCCGATGACCTGGGGCAGCAGGGTCAGGGAGGGTTTGTTGGGCGTTTATAAAAGGATGGATTTCATTCCTATTCCAGAACCCAGTATATTCATGAAAAGATTGTTCAAGGGTATTTATTGTAAAGGGTACACATTTGTAGAGGCATATAGAAAGGTCCAGAAGGTCTGCGTCTGCTGTAGCCTAGGTGAGAGTTGGCCTGCTGATGTGTGGCTCCTGCCAGCACTGTTTCCCTGAGGGAGAGGCAGGGACGCAGACTTTGTCATATCACGGCCACCAAAGCACCTTGCACACAACTCTGCTATAGCAATGTCCAAAAAAGAAGTGTCGCCAAAATGACTTGACCGTGGGCTTTGCTTCTTTATCCTTTCTAGACTGTGACTTCCCGGCCCACAGCCAGGATGGGTGCCCTCCATCTGGTAGCAGCCCTTGCCCTGCTCTGAGAGGCAGTGGGTAGGTCCCAGGCCTGGGGAATGGACAGCCAGGAACCAGTTACCTGAGCAGTCTGAGCTGTGCATTGAAAAGATCTGGAGAGAGCCTGGCCGGCATGGCTCAGTGGGTGAGCATTGACCCATGAACCAGGAAGTCACCATTCCATTCCAACAGGTCATGGTTCTATTCCCCGTCAGGGCACTGCCCAACTTACAGGCTCGATCCCCAGTATGGAGCATGAAGAGGCAGTCAGAAATGATTCTCTCTCATCATCGATGTTTCTATTTCCTTCTCCCTTCCTCCCTGAAATTATTTAAAAATATATTTTAGAAATTCAGCTCTAGCCACCTGCACCTCCAACCAGTCCTTCCCTCCCAGCCCCGGAGCCAGGTCTGTGCCCCTCCCCCTCCCCCTCTCCCCGCCCCCAGTCCTGGTCTCCCCCGCTGTTCTGTTTGGTTTAGATTGTGGCCCATGCCCATGGGGTTGAAGGGGCTCACATCTGCCATCTTCCTTGTCTGAGCTCTTCTCTGGGGCACCTGGGCTTCTGGAGGTAGCAGCGCACCTGCAATTCATTCTTGGGTTCACCAAGGAGGGAACGTCCTCAGTGCTCAGCCCTCCCGCCATGGCACTTCCCTCCGAGCTCTCGGGGTGCCACTCTGCCAGGAGGGCCACCTGGCGACCCTTCCAAGCAGTCACATCCAGTTTCTCACAGTGGGCCGAGAAGAAGCAAAAAGAACTCTGGCGGGCTGAGAGGCACTGAGAGGACCCAGGACCGCGACCCTCGATCCTGCCTCTGGTCTGGGCCTCGGGACAAGCCTCCACCAGAGACTTACGCAGTCAAGGACAGAGCCATGGAAAGCAGCTCTGTTTACCCAGGGAGGGCCTGTTCAGGTGGCCTCTGTGGACCCGAAGGTTCCAGAAGCCCCAGGGGTCTTTGTGGATAGGCACTGGGATGAGTTTGTAGAGGGAGGGGGAACCCTGTCTGGCACCTTATCTCAAAGCTAAGAACTCCTGGAGCAGGCCACGCCAAGGGGACGGGGCGACTACACTCTGTGGAACGGGCGGAGCAGAGTCACAGAACAGCGCCTGTCCAGAGGGAGCACCTTCAGAAACAAGCCATTGCCCAGCCAACGTGGCTCAGGGGTTGAGTGTCCACCCAAGAACCAGGAGGTCACTGTTCTATTGCCAGTCAGGGCACAAGCCTATGTTGCGGGCTCAATCCCCAGTGTGAGGCATGCAGGAGGCAGCCAATCAGTTCTCTCTCATCATTGATATTTCTGTCTCTCTATCCCTCTCCCTTCCTCTCTGAAATCAATAAAACATATTAAAGAAAAAACAACAACAACAACAAAAAACAAGCCATTAAAACAAACGTGATCACTTTAGACAGAGATCCAGCACATGTGTGAGGGGCCGGTGGGCACAGTGCAGAGTGGACTCTGGGCTGACTTGTCAGGGGTGAGCTAGACAATTTCTACCATAATTAGAGTGAGGAACTAGGTACCTCCATTTGAAAGAAAGACAGTCATAGCCGGGATGGTGGAGAACATCTTTACTTATTCATTCCCGAAAAAGCATGCCTCTGGGGAGCACAAAGCTGAGCCCCAGCTGCCTCCATCCAGTCCAAAGGAGGTGGTGTAAATGGCTGGGAGGCTGGAGCTCAGAGCTCTCTGCCGTGATTCAGAAGCAGCTCTTCCCATCGAGGTTCCAATTTCCCCTTTCACGTCACTCTACATCCTCTGACAAGCTCTCTAAACCTCATCCTGGCTCAAAGCACAAGAAAACTGGGTGATGAATATTCATATTAGGGAACTTTACCACCAGCCCTGGACTCCTCCTTCCCACCCAGGGCTCAGCCTGGAGTGGGCTAACCTTGACCTGGAGCTGGATTAACCTTGACCAAGGCTGTGGCCAGAGAACAGTGGGAGGTGCTGGGTGTTTTCTCAACACATCCATTTTAGACTCGTGTGGTATTAAACTTGTCACCTGCCGGTAAGCAGAAAACACAATTTTTGTAAAAACTGAGAAGCAACTTGCAGGCGAGAGCAGATATTTCAGAAATGAGTCAGAACCATGTTTTGCTAGAAGAATGCTAATGAAACGCCGAGCATATATTCATGAAACTGACAACACGCCCTTGGGAAGAAAAGCGCTCTTATGAGACACCGAACTTGAGCAAAACATCCATGTCCTTGATTAAAGTACGAAGGACCGGCTCCTGCTCTGGCAGCCAGCCAGCCTGAGCTCCACTGGAACCACCGCGACAAGGTGAGTCCTCGGGACGCTGAGAGAGCACCTCCTCCTGGTCGTCTGCAACAGTGCGCTCACCTCCGGAACTCCCTGTAGACCCTGGAGAAGGGCCTCAGAAGTCTCTGGCCTAGTAGCAGAGCCATCTGCGCGCCCACACCAGGACTCACCCCTGGGACCCCCATGGACACGGTGTGGATGGCACCACGACGCTGGTGGAGGAAGGGCGCAGCCTAAGGAAAACCGGGTTAGTTGTTAAGCTTGAGCATGACAACAGCAAACTTCATAACTCCTGACTGTCATCAATCAACCAGGTGGTAGCTTATTTGCAATTCATATGAGCTCCCTCGAGCGTTTCTGTAACTGGCTTTTCCCTGTTGGGGAGCGATCCGCTAATGCGACCCCAATGTCGGACACAGCTCCACTCCGAAGCCCTTCCCACTCGCTGTCACGGACCTGGTGTGGCCCACACTTGCCCTTGCCGCTGCCGCGCTGACAGTGGCTCTGCTCTCAGTCCCACCGTCATCCCTCTTGAGGGTTTTCTGCGGCTGTGAGTGAGGATGCTTCATGTGAAAGAGGGTCCGGTGGACAGGAACCCAGAGGCGCATTCACCAAGCCATGCCCAGAACTCGGGGTGCGAGGGCGGGGTGACTCCTGGAATCCAGAGGGCTCAGCCCATGTGCACCTCGCGCTTCCCCGGAGCTTCCTGCAGGAGACGCCGCACAGGCTTTAAGCAGCAGCAAGTCATTCAAAACAAGGGTATAGGCGGGTGTGAATGCTGAAAATTTATCTTTTAAACTTCATGAATTGATTTGATTTTCCTTAAAAATCATAATCATTGTGATTATGTTTAAGAAAAACAAGGGTTCTTATATTTTAGAATTATATCCTGAAATATTTACAGATAAAATGGTACTATGTTTGGGATTTTCTCTTTAAAAAGCCCAGAGGGTGGCAAGATGGGGTTACTGATGTAACAAAATTGACTATAAGTTGATCACTGTTGAAGCCAGGTGATGGATATGGGGGCTTATTGGAGAATTCTCTCTATTTTTTATATATTTTGAGATTTTTCTGTGATACAAAGTTAAAAATTAAATAATGTAAGAAATAATGAAGGTCTTCCCCTATCTTATCAGACAGTTATCTAGTTCGAGACTCCACTTCCTTTAACTCTTTAAATCTGTTGGCAGATAACTAAATCACAAAGTTTTTGTCTTGCAAAAAGGAAACCACAGTTACAGGCTTCTCCTCTCCTCTCCTCTTCCCCCTCCCACTCCCCTCCTCTCTGTTGTTGTTCCTCCCCTTCCCCTTCCCCTTCCTCTTCCTCTTCCTCTTCCCTCCCTTGTCTCCCCTCCTCTCCTCTCCTCTCTTCTCCGTTCTGCCTTCTCCTCATGGATTCCAGGTGAGGCACTTGCCACAGTGCTCCCATTCAGCAGACACACCCCAGAAATACTGAAGTCACCCTCACACCCAAACCTCTGATCACTGTGCCCCTGAGGACACACTGCCACACAAAACAGCCAGGCCTCCACCTTCAAAAACACCCTCTAAAGAAACAATCACAAAAGCTTGACTATGGACAATCTGCAAAATATTTTCAAATTCTTGAATGAGAAATAAAACCTGGTGCTCCTGAGAGACACAGGAAGAGCCCTCCTGTGTCTGCCACCTGCTCCCTTCCTCCTTGAGGGCAGGGCAGGGTGGGGTCTGGACACAGCAGGTGCCCCAAGTGTGAGCGAAATTGAACAGAACTGCCAGTTACACACACAGACTGGGTGGGCTCTCGGTGGCACCTTCGTATGCCCACTGCATCCTTCCCGCAGTCAAAGGCAGGTCCCTAAAACAAATGGACACAGATGAAGAGAATCTATCAGCTGGATTTAGAAAACTAACAAACAAATCATTCCTGAAGGATTAAACTCTCAGCAAGAAGAGGAAGAAGAAGATCAAACACTCTGCCTGGGAAAGGGATGGTGTCGCTTTAAAACATTTGCCCAATTGTAATAGCCTCGTAGGTAGACAAGGGTAACGGTGGAGGGAGGGGGGAGGGTGGCTTGATGCAAAAACAAGGGAGGAGAGGTAATGCCAGCTGATGTGAATGTGACCTTGGCCATGCCCCCCCACCCCCCTTGAGTCCTGCCCTCAACTGCTCTCTTCTGAAATGTCGTGAACTCCACTTTGTGAAAAGAATTATATCTTGAATACCTGACTGGAATTTTAAAGGAAGTCTGTTGCTAATTCTCTTAGAGAACTTCTGGGGTTATCTGTGTGACTTCAGGCAAGTTGCCCAACTTCTCCATGAGCCAGCGCCCCCATATGTGAGACAGGGATAACAGGGCCTCCTTCAGAACGGCTGTGAGGATTAAGTGATGAATTCGTTTGAAGGACTGAGAACAGTACCCGCGACCTAGTTAGAGGCTCAAGAAAGGAAGACTGCATGGTCACTCACTCTCAGGTGCAACACACACAGCTGTGCTGCATGAGGGGCATGTGCCACGGGCACAGTGTGTCTTCTGCGTGCACCCCCAGGTGCAGGGGAGCACAGGCCTCATCCCTCTGCCCTGACACTTCATTTTGCCCAGAGTGAATCGTCTGGCTGTGGTTCAGTTGCACCAGGTCCAAACAATCTCCTAAAAGATTAGCTGATTCGCCTTCTGCTCAAACACCTTCAATGACTCCCCTTTGTCTATATTCCAGGATCTCACTTAAATCCCTTTATGTCTGAAAGCCCTATCCCAGTGGCTTTAAAATCTAATCCATGAGCAAGGCTTTCTCAGAATTCTTCCCTTCCCTTTCTCTTTTGAAGCCTCTGCTAAAATCCCAGTTAGCCCTCCGGACTCAGGGGAAAAGACCCTTTCCTGGGCCTGCCAGCTAACCCCCCAAACGGAGCATCTCTTCCTTCCACCCCCAGGAGCCACTCAGTGCGTGTCTGGGGTGGACAGTGCTCATGAGAACACAGGTGGCCAAATGCTAGTTGGAAAGTCAGACCTCACAGACATGACTAACAAAGGCTCTGCCGGCTCTTCATTAAATAGCCCCATGCACCGTGCCTTCAGAGTGGACGCCCAATAAAATGCTATTTCCTTCCACGGGACAGCAGGTGTGTTTCCGTAAAGATGTTTCCTTTCCATTTCCAGAGAGTTTTGCAAGCTGACTTTGGGGTGGTCCAGTGGGCACTGCAAGCCCAGTGATGCCCAGAACTGGGTGTTTCAAGACAGGACCAGGTCCACCCTCGCCCAACCAACACCACCATGTCTCAAGGCTGGGCAAGTTCTGAGGCCCTAGCACACAGCATGAGAATCCGGACTTCTCGACTCTTTCAGCTGCCAACCTGGGACATGGGGGTGGGGAGCCTTTTGAGAAGGAAATCTGAATTTGACAAACCATGTATTTACCCAGAAGGAAGTGAGGTAAACCCAGAGAGTCCACGTTTGCTTTCAGCAGCCCTGTTGAAGAGTCACCTCCATCCCAACTGTCACCAGCAGGAAAGGGTGTGATCCCGACAGAGAATGCTCAGAATGAAACACATGCCTGTTTTCTGCATATCTGAGTGGCAGCGTGACGTGTTTGCTCAGCGAGAAGTATGTGCCTTGTGGGAAGCCCAGGACACAGAGGAGCTTAATTCATGCTGCTGATTTAGTAAATGTTTGTCGTGGGTGTGCTGGGAAGCTCACTGTGGAGACACACCCACTAGCAGGCATGTATGCCTGACGGAGCCACAGTGACATGAGGCTGGGGGGAAAGAGAAGGAACCCGACTGTAGCCCAGAGATCTGGTTTCCCGGGCCCAGTCCTGGCACCAAGCAGCTGTGGGATCTCCGCTGAATTGGTAAACCATTTGAGGTTGCTGTGTCTTTCCTTAACATGTGGAAATTGCTTAATAAAACTTTTAAAATTTCTCCATTAATTAGTAGTAACAATAATGTCAATAACATAGATGTTTACTGAGCGCTTACTAGCTGCCAACCACTGTTATTTGTTTTGTTTGCATAACCCAAATTCACCCTTAAAATAATCTTATGAAGGAAGTAAAACTGATACTATCTGCATAAGATATGATTGTCGACATTTAAAAATTCCCCAAGGTTTCAATTATACATGTTAGCAGATATATAAAATTTACATGCATCCAAGAACTAGGAAATATACTTAAAGAGATGCCATTTATAATTGCTTCAGAAAGTTGATGGATTTCCTGAGAATAAATCTAACAATAGGTATACAAGACCTCTAAAAGGAAAAGTACCACAGCAACAAGGACAGAAAGGGTTGGGGCGGCGGGGGTAATAGATCAACCAAAGGACTTTTATGCATGCATTTAAGCATAACCAATGGACACAAATCACTAAGGGGTAGGGGAGGTTGGGGGAAGGGCAGGGGGGAAAAAGAGATATGTGTACTAATCTTTGTGATACTTTATGTAACAAAATATATATATATATGGAAAAGTACCAAACTTTATTAAGACATATTAAAGAAACCCTACATAAATGGAGAGATATACCATTTTCATGGATGATATGATTTAATATTATAATGAGTATAATTCCTATCAAATTCCCAATATCTTTCTTTAATAGAACCTAAAAAGATGATTCTAAACTTATTTGAAAGAGTCAAGGGCAAAAATAGCCAAACTGTTTCTGTAAAAAAAGTGAGGGGAACTAACCTTACCAGAAATCTGAACTTTCGTGTAGTTGGAGCAATTAGAACACTGTAGTAGTAGTTTACGGACTGAAAAAAATTGACCATAGAATATGAATGAGATTCTAGAAGAAGACGCATGCATCACAGAAGATAAAGGCGCTCAGTGAGGAGAGCAGAGACTGACCAATAAACAGAGCTGGAAAAAAATAGTTACCCATGTGGGGAAATAAGGCTGTCTGCTTCAAACTATATCTTGAAAATAATCCCAGCTAGCTAAAGATTTTCTGATACAAGCACATTAAACTGATTATAAAATGATAAACTTAACTATATCAAAATCAAGAACTTTTGTTCACCAAGAGAAGCCTTTAAAAATTGAAAACATAGGCTAGAAACTAGAATAAGATATTTGTAATATGAACCACAACGCTTTAGTATCAATAATATACATAATACTCTACAGATCAATTGTTTTAAAAGCACAAACAACCCAGGGCAATAACAAGGGAAAGACACCAATATTTCACAGGAGAGGAAACATATAAACCCAATAATTTATGAAGAAATTCACAAAGAAAGATGCAAATCAAGATCACAATGAGATAACATTTTACACCCACTCAATTAGCAGAAAGTAAAATGTCTAACACTAGGAAGTGTTGGGGAAGATGAATCACATGGCATTATAGATTGGTACAAATTCTTTAGAAAGGGACTTGACATTTTCTCCTAAAGTTGTACTTTTTCATGGTCTCTGTCATGATTTCCTTTCAAGATTCACAGCCAAGAGGAACTCTTACACTTATATAACCACAGACATGCATGGGTATGATTATAAAGCCCTGCTCTAGCTAGCACACCTCTGAACCTTCCCTTCCCCATGCTCCTCGGTGGGACAGTGGTTGGCTTAACTGTGATTCCACAGTCAGAACAAGTGAATTATAGTGACACTAGAGGCCCAATGCACAAAATTTGTTCAAGAGTAGGCCTTCCTTCCCCTAGCTGCCGGCCCTGGCTTCCCTCTGGCACCTGGGATCCAGGCTTCCCTTGCAACTCCAGCTTCTTCCAGAAGGACGTCTGGAAGGATGCCCAGTCTAATTAGCACATTATGCTTTTATTATTATAGACTAGAGGCCCAGTGAGTGAAAATTTATGCAAGAGTAGGTCTTCCTTCCTCTGGCTGCCGGCACTGACTTCCCTCCAGCACCCGGGCCCAGGCTGGCTCCCCCCCAACCCCCCACCCCCATCCCGGCACCCTGGCTCTGGCTTTGTCAGGAACAACATCTGGAATGACGTCTGGAAAACATCTGGTCTAATCAGCATATTACCCTTTTATTATTATAGACTAGAGGCCCAGTGCACAAAAATTCGTGCACTCGGGGGTGGGGAGTGTCCCTCAGCTCAGCCTCCGCCCTCTTGCAGTCCGAGAATGACGTCTGGAAAACATCTGGTCTAATCAGCATATTACCCTTTTATTATTATAGACTAGAGGCCCAGTGCACAAAAATTCGTGCACTCGGGGGTGGGGAGTGTCTCTCAGCTCAGCCTCCGCCCTCTTGCAGTCCGAGACCACTGCAGGGGATGTCCACCTGTCAACCTAGGCTCACTCCCCCAGGAAGTGGCAGTCAGACATCCCTCTGGCAGCCCAGGAGCCCTAGGGTATGTCCTACTGCTGCTTAGGCCCACAGGGAGCAGGCCTATGCTACAGTCAGACATCCTTAGTGCTGCTGAGGAGGCAGGAGAGGCTTCCGCCACCGCCTCTGTGTTCACAGCTGTCAGCCAGGTTTGCGGCTAAGCGGAACCTCCCCTATGGGAGCACACTGGCCACCAGGGGCAGCTCCTACATTGAGCATCTGACCCCTCAGTGCATGTCATAGCAACCAGTCATTCCTGACCATTCTGCTGTTAGGGTCAATTTGCATATTAGCTTTTTATTATATAGGATTGGATGGATCCCAGCAATATAACATTAAGTGAAAAAAGTAAGTCCCTAAAAGTTGCATGCAATATATCATTGCTACAAAGTTAAAGATCTATCTATCTACCTATCGTCTGAAGTGGAAAGGAGGGATGGATGAGCTACTGAGGAATACATGGTGAGAAATATAATTTACTGTCTTAGTCATAGCTTTCATTTTGGGTGGTGGATCCATGGGTGTTCATGAACTAGTTACATAGCTAAGTAAATGACAAAGACGGCCACACAGAGACCAGAGGTGGAGACAGTTAAACCCAGGATGGCTTTTCGTCGACTTTTTGAGTTCTGCGGAATGGGTAATGGGGTGGCCTAAGGAGTAAGTGCTGTTGCTGTCTGCATGTTACAGGAAACAGAGGTTCAGGTTAAGCAACTTGCCCCAGGCCACAGAGCTAATAACTAGTAGAGCAGAGACCCAACGCCAGGGCAGCGATGACACCCACGGCGTCACTATGCAGCCACGAGTCCACGTGCTTCTATGTGACTTGTTCAGGAGAAGAAGCCCCATGGTGTCCAAACTGTGGTCACTTATTCCCACGTCAGTTCTCGGGGTAATTCCTTTGCCACCATGACCGGGAGGTCTTGGAACTCCCATGAGCTGATATCCCCGTCCCCACCCACCTCCACCCACGCAGTATCTTCTGGCACCTTTCAAATCATTTTCATATTTTTCTGAGCAGTTTCATTTTCTAGGCCTGCTACTTCAGAACTCATTCATCGCACATGTGAAAGAAGTGCCACTGTACACTGACTAAGCATATGAGTAAGTTTGTGTTTTAATAGCACCATGTAGGAGGTTTCTTTATAAATGAACTGGAAGGTGGGGGATGCTTGCACCTGCCCACAGACAGGAGCTAAAATCTGTAAAAGCATGCTAACGCAGACTTACTCTTCAGTTTCAGGGCAAGCTCTGTTTCATAACATCCTTTGCAAGAAATAAAAAACAACAAAACCTTTTCCCACTGTAGCTCCTGGCCGTGTCTGCTGCCCCTGAGGGGAGCTTTGTGGCCCACATACACGGACGGCTAACTTACCGGGAGCCCGTCTGGCTAAGATGCTTGCGCAGCAGAAAAGCTCATCTCCACTGGGAGGGGTCCATCTGTGCGGAAGCACCATTACTTCACTTTGCCTTGAGCTGCAACATTCCAAAATGCATTTCAAGGAGACTGGGCCCAGATTGGACTGTGTGCCGCGCGCTCAGCCCACCCCATCCCTGCGTTTGAATGTCTAGAGGGCAGCACTCAGGGGGCTGCTGTGCACGGGTGTATGGACAGGACAGCCTCCAGCATAGGCGGGGGTTGGGATGCTGGAGTGGAGTTCACTCCTCACCTAAGGGGGTGGTCCTTCTGCATCCAGGAGCCTCAGGAAGGTCCCCAGCTCCTCTTTCCAAGAGATGGCATCTCTCTCCCAGAGATGGGGCAGGGTCTCCAGTCCAGGGTCTCTGGCCCCTCCTAGTAGAGAGCAGACTCACCACTTTGCAAAGACTTCAATATCCATGTCTCCCTCTTAGACCTTCCTGGCCCCAGGGACCCAGATGTCCTCCATTCCCAGCTGACGGTCACTGTTCTGGCAGGGAGCCTATGGTCAGGGCTGTCTGCATCTTCCAGACAACCCCAGTGCCGGGGGCTATTCCTCAGCTCCTCCGGGGCCTCCTCCACCCTTCTCCTTCCTCCTACTGACGTGCCTGCCCCTCTCCCTGAGCTTCCGCAGGCCACCAGGCCAGGGACTGCACAGGTGGGGGCCACGCCAGGAGTGGGGGAGGCACTGCCACCCTTTCCACATTCTCAGGGGAAGCCAAATGGGGTGGGCCCCAGCCCAGAGCAGCCTCTGTGGGGAAGGGGGGTTTTCTTAAGGACCCCTTCTCTGTTATGAAGTGAATGGTGTGCCCCCCAGTTCAGATGCTGAAACCCTAACCCGCAAGATGGGACTGGGAGATGGAGGCCTTTGGGGTGATTAGGTTTAGGTGAGGACATGAGGGTGGAGCCCCAGGATAGGATTGGTCCCTCAGAAGAAGAGGAAGAGGCCAGAGTTGACCCTCTGTGTCATGTGAGGACACAGCAGGAAGTGGTCGCCTCCTAGCCACTGTGAGTGGCCCGTGTCCTCCTCGTGGAGGCTGCCCAGGGCTTTGTTAGAGCAGCCTGAGTGGCCTGAGGTGCCAGACTCACCCCTTTCCCGTGGACGGAGCCACGTGGCTCTGGGAGAGGGCTGTGCACTCGGCCAGGGGGGCCAAGCGAGGAGGCGCATGCTGCCCAGGTGACCACCCAGAAGCACTCCAGACAGTTGGCAGAGGGACGGGGCCTGACCTGGCATTGCAGGATTGCCCACAGACCTTGTTGCTTTGTCGTGGGCCTGATTCCCATGGCTTCAGAATATACCATTCGTTTCAAAGATTCTAACACAGCAAGTGACTGCACAGCCATCAGAAACAGCACACGAGGCACGAAGCATGTGGACAGTGTGGATCCCAGCAGAGAGCGAGGACCGTGGCCCCTGCCACCTGCCCAGCCACTGGCACAGAGAACAGTCACTCGCCAACCTCCCCACCCGCCACAACCTCAGCTTTGAAATTACAGAAACTTTGTTTTCAAATGGAGGAACTTTGTATTATTCTAAAAGTTTCCAATCTCCCCCTCCACCACCTCCCACCCCCCATTCCAGTTGCTGTAACACTGACTGAACTGGTTAGGCGGGGGTTACACTGCACTGCGGTTGCAAGATCCACAAAAGCAGGCACTGTGGCCCCTCACCAACCACAATGACAGCAAACCAGAGGCCCCACTGGCAGTATCACCCCAAAAGGCTGCGGCCCTACCAGGTCTCACTGTGTCTAGGCAAACCCGGAGGCCCAACCCACTCAAGCCAGAATTGTGAGATTTCGCTAAGTGGGCCGCGGAGTTTGAGAGCTGCAGCCTACACTGGAACAGTCCCCGGTTTGCTCCCCTGGTCCCAAGCGCCCTCAGCTGTGAGGGCTTCCTGCCTGGAGTCGCCCAACCCATGAACCTGACCATGAGCGCAGGGCCCGCCAGCCTCTCCGCCTGCCCCAGCACTATGGAGGGTGAGTGTACTGGTACATCACTTGCTACTGGTGCTGCACTCGCCACCTGGCCAGGTTTAGCTGTGGGCACACCAGGCGTTTGGTCAGGAGACCCTCCGCCACCCTGGGCAGTAACTGGTGATGGCCTCCCAGGCCTACCCTTGTACCCACCAGGCAAAAGCTATAGAATGGGTCCTGCCTGAGTCACCTTCTTGAACCTTCCCCATCACTTTCCAAAAGCAACTCCAACGTTGACCCTCCCGTGGCTCCAGGCCCCTGAGGTTTAATTCTTCTTCTTTGTTTAATTCTCATCTTCATCTGCATTTTTCCCCTAAAACTTTTTGCAAACAACTCTCAGAGACACTCTTTGGTGTGAATGGCGCAGGGTCAGGAGGTGGCTCTCCAGCTCTGTGAGCCAGGCTGGCTGGGATCAGGTGCTGGGCAGCAGCCCTGACAACCTCACTGGGTGGGACATGCGTAAGTGAGTCCCCGGTGCCACTGGATGCTCACAGGGCCCCGCTGGGCCCAGGGTGCCTCTGCATCAGAGACCTGCTGACCGCTCTGGGGCAGAAGGACCGGAAGGCTGGCAGCTGGATTCAGGGTATAGGAACCTGGGGTGGGGGAGGTGGTGATGTTTGGGGGAGGGGAGGAGGAAAGGAGGAGAGGATGGAGGAGAGAGGAGGGGGGAGGAGGGGCGGGGAAGTGGTGAAGGGGGTTCAGGGGGGATGGTTTTTGAAGGAAACACTTGAGAACTAGAGCCAGCGGGGTGTCCAGGAAATATCTGGGAGAGGGAGCACTGGCAGCCCTGGTCACTCACAGGTGAGGTGATGGTAGGGTCCTGGAGACCTTGGCAGGCCTGAGCTAGGACATACCAACCCTCCACAGCCCCTGAAGCCAGGACCTGTCCCCACGCAGGAAACAGCAGCTCCTGGGGAAGTGTCCCTTCATGGAGGCAACTGCAGCTTCGCTCTGACAGCACATGCCCATTCTAGAATCTTCCAGATAAAACCTATCCTGCCCACGGAGGGAAAGCACATGCACCCTTCCCCTAACTCACAAACGCGTCCTTTTGTCTGTCAGCGCAAGTATCACAGGCTATTTTTCCTAAGATCCTGAAGCTCTCTGGACGCCAATGAATGAATGAAAAGGAATATTATACGTCAGTGCTTTCGTTAAAAGTTCTGCTATTAAACTAAAAAAAATTTTTTTTGCAAAAGACATTGTTTCTCTGAGGAGCAGGGGAGTATCCTGCACCCCAGGGAGGGCCCCTGGAAGTGCTCACTGGCAGGCATGAGACTCACCAGGGCTGGTGGAGGGGGGCGGGGCTGGGGGAAGAAGAGGAGCTCCGATGATGGATGGCATAGCAAGCCACATGGGACCAGCCTCTCACAGCACTGGACGCAGTGCGGGAGACTCACCGTCGGTGACCTCAGAGAGGCCTGCTTGGCCTGGCCACCTGCTCTGTCCAGCCCCTTGCCAGGCATAATTCTTCTTTATCTCTTATCACATGTGAAATTATATCGCTCCTGTTCACTTACTGCCCCCTCCCCCTCCTACAACCTGAGTTCAGGGGCAACAGAGCTTCTACACTCACACAGACACCGCACAGGGCATGTTCCCACCACAAGCACAGTGTCCCATCCCCCAGATCAAAAGGCAAACCACCAGCAGGGCGCAGAGGTCAGTGCCCTGAAGTAAAGTAGCTACGCAGTGATGAGCTTAGAGTTCAGTACCACTCCTTGACTTTGCTTTTGCTATGATTTATTTAATTGAAGGTTGGTATAATTTTTAACAATGACTGATTAATAACCTGCTCACAAGATTCCTGAAGATCTTATAGCCGCCTCAGGCAAGCCAACTGGCCAGCTCCCTGCCCCTCTGCACCTGAGTGGCCCTGGAGGGGGAAGCAGGACAGGCCAGGGCTCAGCCTGCCCAGGTACACCTGGCAAGGGGCTGGACAGAGCTGGTGGCCAGGCCAGTCAGGCTTCTGATAAAACTGATCCTGCCCACGTGAGTCAGGGGGGATCACCAGGCTCAGGGCTCAGGGGCTTCACCAGGAAGCGGGCGCTGAGAGTCTAGGAGAGCCCACTCACTGCTAACCCCGCTAGACAGCTCCCGTTCCCACTACCCTTGAGAAGAGAAGCAGGCTGGCCGGCCAGGCCCCTCGGGAATTTCTGAGATGTCACTGCCATGAAAGAACCTGACTGTGGGACTATTCAGAGAGCAGCAGCCAGAGCCCAAGAGCAGGGGTGGGGCAGCAGAATCTACTGGGCAGTCACGCTGGCCCCACTGCCCCCAGAGCCACCATGGCACTCCTCACCCTGAACCAGGGACCCAGGAATTTCTGACAGGTGAGCGTGTCGCTGTGAGATGGAGAAGGAAGGCACCTGGGTCCCCCTCATCATGGGCTGGACTTTGCAGCCCCCCCGCTTTTGAACCAGGAGACCCCAAGCTCTCCTCCATTGTCTCAAAGACCAGCCCGTGTCTTCTCGCCTCTCGGCAAGCCCATCTTTTAAGGTACCAGACCTAAAGCCAACAGCAATCAGAAAAGGACCCACAATAAGGCTCACACACATGGGTCTGGGAAAGGGCCCTAGAGGACAGGGCTTTTCCGGCCTGGCCTTGCCCTCCATTCGCTGTGAGACTCATGGGTCCAGGAGGCCAAGCTGGGCCTCTCAGGGAGCCCACTCAGATCCTCACACAGCGGCAACCAGCAGAGAAGGTGGTGGATGGCTGAGACCAGCAAATGCCTGGCCCCGAGGCACGGGGACCCCAGGTGAAACGCAGGATGCCCAGACAAACAACAAATGATTCCTGGTATAAATATATGCCAGACATAGTATGGGCATATTTATACTAAAAAATTACTCATTGTTCATCTGATATTCAAATTTAATGGGGTGTCTATTTGTCTGTTTTTTACTAAAGCTGGCAACCCCAGAAATGGGTCTGTTTACCCCCGCGTGGTGTCACTGTGAAACACACCACACTCCCCGCTCAGAGGAGAGACATGCTTTCTCAGTGCAGTTGTCCCATGGCTTCGTGCCACTCTCCATGTCCTCAGGCACAGAGCAGGCAGAGATGCCCCCCACCCTCCCCACGCACCGTGGCCAGGCTGAAGGTCCACCACGAAAGGCCCCATGCTGCCTGCTTACCGCACAGCGAAGCCTCCTCGTCAGTAAGCCCTGCCCTCTCCCCACCCACAAGCACGTGGGGCTTCCAGTCCACTTGCCGTCCCAATTGTAAACAGGAGTGCAGCGAGGTCCCCAACATCCGGAAACACGCTCAGAGCGAGAAACTCCAGAAACATGGAACCGGAGGTGCAGAGGCAGCAGCACAGAGACAAGGGGAGGCCCCGAACAAGCAACAGCCATTCCCCTTAGAATTAATGCTCCGACACAATAATTGGAGGTCCAGCTACCAGAAAGCACCAACACACATGGATCTACCTAAAATCATCATCAACAATTAGCAGTCAAAACCTGTTGTATAAAAAATACAGAAGTCAATTTAAAAATCCAACCAGAAGAGAGGAAAATGGCTGTATGGCGAGAGGAAGGCTGCGGCAGGTGCCTGCTCTGTTTCAATGTTTGTCAATTAAACTTTTTAATTTGAGGTCATTACAGATTCCTAGATAGTTATCTCTATATATAACAGCCAAGGGACCGGACCCCCGGAACAACCAAAATGGCCAAAAGGGCTAGTTGCTTTCACACACACTACAGCCCCAATCAGCCACTCTCACCCGGATGGGGAGCGGGCCTGGCCGACCGGCTGGACCCCATCCGTGCACGAATTCATGCAATGGGCCTCTAGTAAGAAATAATACAGAGGCCACATGTTCTTTACTGAGTTCCCCCCAACGGTAACATCTTGCAAAAGTAGAGCCCATCGGCACTGCCAGCATATGGACTTCGATACAGTCAAGATACAAAATTTCCATGACCACGAGGACCCTCCTCCCGTGCGCCCAGCCCACTGTGTAACCCTGGGACCCATTAGTTTGTTCTCCATTTCCACAACTTACCATTCCAGGGAGCTCATATATCTGGCATCATTCAGAATGTAACCCTGGGCTGTTTTCACTCAGCGTTTGAGGAGTGATCCCGTTCCTCCACGCCTTGCCAGCCTCAGAGAGGTCACTGTTTCCTGCTTACCAGCTCCCTGGTGTGTGGGGACATCCTGTCATGCTTTAACACGCACTCCCTGAAGATGAATGCCATTGGACACCTCCCCTTACAAAGGTCTAAGTTTACAATTTGTCTCCCACAGATTAACTCCAATCCCCACAGCTCTTCCTGAAGCGCCTGGCCGAACCCTGCCACATCTGCTTAGGGAGCTCTGGTCCGGCCTCAGGTGAGGATGGCACATCCACAAAAGTGGGGACAAGGACAGCACATAACAAAGAACAAAGTAGAGCCCTGTGCATCTGTCGCAAGAACAGAGTCAAAGCCCAGGTAAGTTAGGCAGAAATGCCATCCCTAGAGAAAAGGATTGTGTTTGGGGTGTTTATTGGGGGATTTGTCTTGCTTTTGTTGATTTTATTTTGTTTTTAAATCATTTATTTGTAGTCATGCTGTAAAACTTTTACTATTTGCCTGATATCTATCAATCTCAAACAAGCATAAAAAAATCATTTATATACATGAGTCTTCTGTTATCAACCACACAAGACTTTCAACAGAGAAGATGTGTGCTCTGTCCACAACTCAACACTTCCTTCCCACACACCCCGGGGAGAAGGAGAGGCTGGGGCCTGGGGTGCAGGGGAACTGGGAAGTCTGACAGGAAGAGCTGGCGAACGGACAGTGGGAGCAGGGCAAGCTCTCCTCCCACAGCTGTGAGCCAGCTCTCCCCCCCGTTGAGGGACCGGAGCTTTCTCCCTGGTGAAGTCTGGGATGTGCACACGTCCAAAAGCTGGTCTGAAACCCAGAGACATTCATAGAATATAGGGAAGGGCCATGAAAGAGCAGCAGAAGGATGAAACCCGGAACAAGAGGCAAGAGGGAAAGAAAGGTGCATTCTAGAGGTGTTCAACTCCGTGATGGTGAATAACAGCCTCTTAAACATCTGCCAATAATTTAAAACACCTGTAAGTTTCATTAATGGGCATGGGGTGGCTTCAGGTAGAAATGTGCACGCTGGAGCACAGTGATGCACAGAGGCCACAGGGACACTGGAGCTTTCCCCGATGAAAGATCCTCAAGGACAAGCTGGACCCCTGCTGGGCTGGGGGTGGTTGTGCTGAAGCTCCAGAGATGAATGAGGGGCACAGGTGACTCTCCTGACCCTGACTGCCCTTGCCCAGAAAAAGATAAATGGGCGTCCATTCTGGGACCCAAAGGGCAGTGCAGTGGAAAGCAGCCTGAGTGATGAAATTCCACCCCCGGAACCCAAGAGGCTGCAAAGGCATGAAGGCAGCGCGAGCTCGAGCAACAAGCCACGTAGATGGAGCAGTGTGTTTGGGAGCAGATGAAGGGCTGGCCCAGAGCTGTGACAGGTCAAGGTCAACAACCTAAGGAACGCATTTTCGATGAGTGTGTCACGCGTCAGGGGTCACAGTACTCTGGTGTTACACACCTGAGGTCTGATTTGCAGCATAAAATGAATAAATCCTTAAAAATTGGAAGTTAAGTCTCTGGGTAAAAGGTTGAGAGATTTTTATTTCCTTTTAACTTTTTCTTGGATGAACAGGCGACCTATTCATAACCAGAGAGAGGCAGGAAGACGGTATTTGAAACCACGAGAAAACACCATGGCTCTTCGGGAGGCCCTCCTTTCCTCATTCTGATTTTTATCCGTTTCCCAATTATATAGCTTTTATCTTTATTTCTTAAAATGTTTTAAAATATGTTTTTACTAGGGACCCGGTGCACAAAAATTTGTGCACAGGCGGTGGGGGGGGGGCGTGTTTCTTCAGCCCGGCCTGTGCCCTCTCCCAGTCTGGGACCCCTCTGGGGATGTCCACCTGCTGGTGTGCCTGGCCAGCCTGGGTGAGGGGCCAATGTCTGTTTGCAGGCTGGTCAAGCTCCCCAGTGGAGACCCTCACCCCAGGGGGTGTAGCAAGCCTGGGTGAGGGGCCAATGTTTGTTTGCAAGCTGGCCAAGCTCCCCAGTGGAGACCCTCACCCCAGGGGGTGTGGCAAGCCTGGGTGAGGGGCTGAGGCAGTTTTCAGGCCGGCCACAGCTCCCACTGACCCTATGGGCCACCCGCCTGGGAAGTCGAGGCTAGGGTGGAGCTGGCCACCCCATGGTCTCCTGGACAGGGGCCGTAGGGGCCCGGCCGCCTCGTCCCCGTGCCCCGGAAGGCTCCCGCTGGGGAAGCTGAGGCTCGGGGCTGAGGCGGGGGCTCGGGGTCCAGCCACCTGGTCCCCGCCTCCCCATCCCCAGGCTCCCACCTGGGAAGGCATCCGCAGGCCCAAGGCACTGGATGCCTTCCCAGGCGGGAGGCTCCCAAGATGGCGGAGGCTGCAGCCCCGGAGAAGCAGCACACCGGGGCTGCGGCCTCCGCCATCTTGGCTGGGATAATTTGCATACAGCAACTCTGATTGGCTGGTGGGTGTGGCTTACCCCCATCCCGGAGAAATGGTTAATTTTAATATTTCGCTTTTATTAGTTAAGATTGATCTTAGAGAGAGAGGAGTATAGATAGAGAGAAACATGGATTGGCTGCCTCCTGCATACTCCACTCGGGACCAAACCCTTAACCCAGGCATGTGCCCTGACCAGGAATCAAACCGGTGACCTCTAACACATGGGACAATGCCCAACCAATGAAGCCATGCCTACCAGGGCCCAAATATGTCAGTTTTTAGGCATCAGGTGTCCTGTCGGGTGACAGGACATTTCCAAAACTAGGTCTGCTCCTGGAACAAGCCAGAGGCAGCAGCGAAGCCAGCCTCCCAGAAGATGCCTGCCCGTGTCTCGGCCTCAGCTCTCTGCTGTGGGTGCCAAGGTCAAACCACAAGCCAAGGCACCATGTCGGAAGTGGGCCCACTGCCACGCTGGCCGTAGAGAAGCCCTGTCCAATGCAGGCCATTCTGTTCAGACACAGCCTCCAGCCAGTGTCCATCCGGAGCCCAGGGGCTGCCAGCCTGCGCCAGGAAGCTGGTGGTCAGCTGGTGGAAGCTGGAGCACACACTAGGTCAGTCGAGGTCCTCTCACTCCTCTAGTGGCTACAATTCTCTCTCAAAAGACACAGTGTTCTCCTAAATAAAATGAATGACTACAACACAAGTGGGCAGCAGACTCCCTCTGCATCCTTCCTGCACACAGAGAACTGCAAGGCAGTCTAGATACAAAGTGGGGGCCACCTGAGGCCAGGGCCGGCAGGAAGGAGGGAACAGTGACTCATTTTCAAAGGCACGTCCCACAGTCTAGAGGCACATGGCCTCCCGTCCAACGAGGATTCCTGAAGATTGCAGAACAAAAATGTGTTTGGAAATTCTGAGTCCGGCAGCTAAAGTGTTGGGGTTGCTACAGACCTGTCTCTCCACTGGCCCCGTGTTTCCTTTGTCTGGCCTTGGACTAGTTCTGTCGCATCTCTGTGCCTTGGTTTCTTTCCGTATAAAATGACAATAATAACACTAGCACCAAACAGGGCCTGTGAGGACTAAACAAGCAGACGAGCTGGTGGTAATGACGTGCCCTCAGTTACACCATTACACCCTTTTCTGATGGCGACTGTTGAGAGAAAGAGGCTTCCCACCCAGGGCACAGGTTGGCATGAGTGGCCTATCCTTTGTGACCACAAACGGGAAGAGCCTGGGGAGGACACTCAGCCAGCGACCCCCACGTGGGCCAGGCCTGACCTGGGACAGTGAGGTAGGCCCTGGGACCCAGGGAGCTCGGAGATCATGGCTCCTTCTATCCCTAAGGACAGAGCACTTGCCAGGCGCACTGCCAGAAGCTGGGGCGGCATTGGGATGATTTTGGACAAATCACTCATCATATCTGAGGTTCCGTTTCCTCCTTTCTAAACTCAGGACCAAAACTGAGATGCTAAAAATAAAAGATTGTGTGGCTAGTCCAGTGGCTGTCAGGTACGCTAAGGCAGAGCCTCCCAAGGGGTGGATTCTGAGATTACACCACATACATGAAAGGGGTGGGTGCTGATCGTGTCACACAGTGCTGTCAGGATGGTGGACTCAGGAGAAAATCCACCTGAGGGGGCCACACCTTTGCAGCTGGTGATTCAGCAACTGTTTCTCAAACATAAACCATGTGTTCGCGTCCTCCTTGGCGCTTCGGGTCCCCTGGGTGGGATGGAGAGAGCAGGACGAAGCCAGCAGGACCCATGGAAGGTCGAGTAGAGATGAAGGAAGTAATACCAGTCAGAGACAAGTAGTGGGCTAACCACCAGGAACTAGCGATATGACACCTGATGAGTGTTTGATGATCTCTATGTGCACTCCTTTTCACCGGACGTGCCAGGCTCACCTGTGACGTGCCTCTTTGTGATATCACAGAGTGAAAAGGGTTTTAAAACAATGACCTGACCAAAAAATTTAAAAAAGGCAAAATCCAATATAACAATTCTGAGAGGATACAGGAATTGTACAAATTATTAAGAGTATAAGAAACTGATGTACATATGTGAGGCTTGCTGAGGCTTAGAAAAAGTAACTACATAATCTTGTTGCTTCTAATCATTATTTAAAATTCAGAAACTGCCAAAGATGAAAAAATTCCACTACATTTAAAAAGAGCAATAACAACTTTTTGTGGCAAAAATAAAATGCTGTCAGCAGACACGGAAGGTGAATAGGTAAGTAAGATAAAACACTACAATTCATAACAGAGACCAGAGATATTGCCTTAATGAGTAATGAGCTCCTAGAAATCAATAAGAGAGCGAACGTGAGTGGATATTTCAAAGAAAAGAAAATGCAATGGCCCATGAAAACACCGTAATAAAAGTTGAAACTAGCGAGATCGAATTTTCTGCCACTCATGTCGGCAAAACCCCAGGAGTTTGCTGGAGTTGGCTTTAACCAGCTCACAAGAACCAATGATTAAATTTTCAGGAATGTAGCAATACAAAAATTTAAAATCAGCCACTGCTAACATTTTAATTGCATAAACGAATAAGGAATGCATTGTAATAAAAACAAAAGAACTAAAACCCAGGACTTCCTAATTATGCTACCACACTTCACTGTTGCCTCTGCTGCTTGCGTCTCTCAGGTCTGTGTGCTGGAAATGCCACAAAAATGTGCTGCTCAGTTCTTTGCAGCAATGCCTGCAGGGACCTCGAGTTGGTAGCTTGAAGTCAGCCTGAGTGGGAGTATTTACACCATGGGAATCGGCAGACACTACAAGTCAGAGCTTTTTCGTTTTTGTGTTTGGGATTTTCCTGGGGGAGCAGTGGTTGTTAACTGATTACCAGCGCACCTCGGCAGAAATCCCAGTGTTAATAGCGTCAGGGGGCCGGGCAGCACGTGCCTCATTTCCTGCCAAGGAGAGTCCGAGGAGTTGGTGGGACCCTGAGGAGGGCACTGGGCAACGCGCATCAAAATTAGGAGAATTACGCCCCTTAATTCTGTGTCTGAGATTGTCCGACAGCTCCGCTGAGGCGTGTGAGAAGTGAGGGAATGTGGGTACCTAGCAGGGCTTGTAGTAGCAAAATGCACCGGTCAGCCAAGAGCCTTCTGGGGGCCTGGGGGACACAGGCACAATGGGCCGCATCGGTTCAGTTTCATGATTACGGAAAGATCTCCAGGGCACACGGCAGGGCGCTTCTTTATGTGAGAAAGGGGAAGACACCGGTATTTTTGCGTATTTGCATTTGCATAAAAGAACTCTGAAGGACAGACTGGTTACCCAGTTCAGGAGGCAGTTGTGGGGCGGGTGGGATGAGTGGGAGATAACCCTTTTTATCTAGCTGTGATTTCTAAACTGCGTAGCTATGTTACCTATGTAGCATGTTTAAATTAACAATAGTCTTTTGTGATGTGATTTACTACGCATATCTCCATCAGTCTCCCTGGTCTCAGACCCAGCCTCAGAGAGCTGGGCTTCGGGCCTGGGGTGGCCGGGGGCAGAGGGAGCTGCTGGCATGGTGACAGCACACGTCCCAGCCCCTCCTCTCAGGCAGGGAACCCCTTCCCAAAGAGGCCCCTCCCCCTCCCTGCAGCCTGACCGCACATTCAGCAGTTGTGGCTGAGACAGAAACTGCACACACTGAGTCTTGGGAAAGGCCTGGATCTCACTGCCACAGGCCCACACTAGCGCTCCCCATCCGGCCAGCTTCCATCCTTGCAGTCCCCGAGAGAGAGGCAACGTGCCTGGGTCCTCACCGCGCAGTCTGTGCTCATCTTTTCCCTATAAACAGCTCTGAGTACCTGAGTTATGCGTCTTATCAGAAACCGTGTGCTGGCTGATCTTGAAGAATTATCCCCAGCTACATATATATTATGCCAAGAAACCATCCCCCGGGCCTTCCCTCCTGCTCCAAGGGCCACAACACGCTCCTGTCACCATGCACGTCGTCCACATAAAATTCAAAACGTCTCACATTTTGTCGTTAAGTTTTACAAAATTTATCGATCTTTATCGCCATGGAAAGCAAGGGGACATATGTTTAAGTTCACGTATTTTATTACCGATCCAACTGACCATGTGAAACGGCTCAGATTTATCATCCGTCCAGTCGCCAGCATTTACGGCAACTTTTAAACATGTCATTGAACCAGGGGCTTCTCACGGTTTGGGCCACTTGGGGAATTTACCCAGTAAGTGTGATTTCTGGATCAGAACAAATAAACGGTTTGAGTACTTTCGCAAATCATTGAGAACTGGCATTCACTTGAGTCAAGATTGTGAACTGTGGGCCATGGAAATTTAGGGAAGGGCTAAACACTCCCCAGATTTATATCTCTTTCCATGTGTGAATAAAGGCCCAGCTCTCTCTGCCAGACAGAGGGAGGGAGGAGGGGGTGGCAGGGGGAGGGGACGGGGAGGTGTGTGGGGGGCAACTCTGCTTTGTCAGGGACTTTTAAGAAAATAGTATTCCCTTGCATTTTCCATTTTCCAAAGAAAAGGTGATTATTTATAAATGGGATGGGGGCTTTGGTTTCTTTTAAAGTGCCCTTCAGTGCTGTTTGCCATGAACCATCGTCACTGCACATGGAATCTGCCTCTGTTAGTTATAGAGGCAGGAAATGGTTTTAAAATACCAGCACCCACAGGCGTCCGACTCCATCCCCGTGGAATTCAATGTTCGGTGGGGTCCCCCTCGCCTCTGCTCCTCAGGCCTGGGTCATGGTCCCTGCATGCCCCCCCACGCCTCTCCCGCTCTCCGCTCAGTGCACTCTGCCACCCACACAATGGACTGAGTCTGTGACATCACCTCCAGACTCAGCTACCTTGTAGGCTACACGGACCCAGAAGACAAAGTTGAAACCTGTCTACAAGGCAGAAATCCTCTCTGGGTGCACCTCCGATCTTACACCGACGCGAGATTTCCTCTCCAAGCGGCACAGTGAACCCAAACACCCAGCTGCCTCCAGACTTCGCATGTAGCAGCTCCACAAAACATCCCCACCAGTCAGCACGTGGGCGTGCCTGCCCTCTCCTTGCCCATCCTGCACAGCTTTCTTTTTACTGTTTTAAGTATTACAAACAGTAGTACATATGTCTCATTTTTCCCCATTGACCTCCCTCCAGCCTCCCCTACCCCCTGCACATGCTCTCACCTCTCCTCCCCCCCCCCCCCAGTGTCTGTGTCCATTAGTTATCCTTACATGCATGCATACAAGTCCTTCTGTTGATCTCTTACCCATACCCCAACCCTCCCCTGCCTTCCTGCTGTAGTTTGACAGTCTGTTCAATGCTTCTTTACCTCTATTTTTGTTCAACAGTTTATAATGTACTTTATATCCCTCAATGAGTGAGATCATGTGGTATTTTTCTTTCATTGACTGGCTTATTTCACTTAGCACAATGCTCTCCAGTTCCATCCATGCTGTTACAAATGGTAAGAGTCCCTTCTTTTTTACAGCAGCATAGTATTCCATTGTGTAGATATACCACCGTTCTTCAATCCACTCATCTGCTGATGGGCACTTGGGCTGTTTCTGAGCCTTAGCTATGGTGAATTGTGCTGCTATGAACATAGGGGTCCTGCGCAGCTCTTGGACACTCGGCTTCACACTGTGTTCTGCATGTGGCATTGCTATTGCAGGACTGGACACCTGAGGGCAGGTCCCGGGTCCCACACACAGGTATCCTCCCTGGGAGCTGGCCCAATGCTTACGAAGAGTACATACCGAATAGACAGGTTTTGAATAAAACTAAACTTAACTGCACAAATATTCAGGTTATAAGCAGAAAGAAAGATGCAGACTCATTTCCTTCACAGTTTTCTGTGGACAGTTTCCACACGGTCACTTTCCTCACGGTCTGGGGACGAGCCACCCAGGGGTTAGTGCCTGGCGACGTCTGTGAAAGAGTGTCCCACGTCTAGAAGTGAGCATCCCTCACCTGCGCCGCCCCTTCCCACATCACAGGTCCCACATCGCTGCAGGTCTCAACAGTGACACATTCCCCGAGGCCCAGGACTCCGGGCAGGAAACAGGGGCCCAGGAAGAGCAGAGGCGCCAGGCAGTGGCTGCCTTTCTCCGTCTGCAGGGGAGCTGGCTCCATCCTGCGGGTCAAAGAGAACGCGTGCATTTGGGTTTCTAAACCCATTCGCTAAGGCTGGAGGACACCCTGGCTCTTTCAGGCACAGAGGGCTGGTTTCTGCCCTGGTTCAGAGAGAATCCTTAGTGGCCAGATCCAAACCCCGCCATCCACAGCCCTGCCTGCTGCAGGTGGACTCTCAGCCCTTTTGGAGCAGAGAAGAAAAGCCTCTGACTTATCTGCTCAGACTTCGGTCACGATGTGCCACAGACTGAGAGGCCCGAACAGCAGCATCTGTTGCTCGCGGTTCGGGAGGCTGGAAGTCCAGGATCCAGGTGGTGGCAGGTGTTTGATGAGGGCCCCCCTCTCGGCTTGCAGGTGGCCACCTTCTCTCGTGTCATTGCCTCATGGAGAGAGTCAGCTCTGCTCTCTTCCCCTCTTATATGAGGCCCCACTCCCGTGACCTCATCTAAACCTACTCACCTCCCAGTGGCCTCACCTCCAAATACCATCACAGGGGGGTTAGGGCTCCAACGCATGAATTTTTCAGGGACACACACATCTGGTCCAGAGCATCTATTATCGACTCTGTGTTCCCCTCCACTGGTCACCAGAGCTTCCCGGGGGAGACGCAGCCTCGCAGAGCAAGCTGAAAGCAAAGTCAGAAGGACAAGGCACTTGGAGCCCATGATGTCTGAGGGGACAGCAAGCCCGTGGGTGCATCCCACGGCTCCTGCCTGGCTCCTGGCCATGGGCACCAGGAGTCAGACCAAAGCGCACGCTTCCCATCACGTGACAGGCAGTCTGCTTGCCAAGGAAACAGAAGCAGAAAGAAGGAAACCGTAAGAGAGATGACTGCTGTCAAAAACAAAAGCCGCACAGCGTGGCCTCAAGGAGCGACAGGGACAGGCACCTGCAAGGATGCTCAGACAGCCCAGGACGGTGTCTTCAGATCTGAGGTGGCCGTGGACGTGAAGGGGTGAATGGGGCGTCCCACCCGCAAGGTCCCCACTGCTTTGGGTGCAGCCCTTTCAAGCATCTCTTGTATGAGTTGACTAGGAGCTCTGTGCTAACGAAGTGCCACAAACTGGGTGGCTAAAGGACAAAACGGATGGTCTCCCAGCTCTGGAGGCTGCAGTTCCCGCTCAGGTGAGACAGGAGCAGTTCTTCCTGAGGCCGGGAGGGTCTGTCCGGGGCTGGCTTCCGCGGCTTGGCTGGCATCATCGGTGCCTTTGCTTGTATAGGCATCACCTCAGACACCTTCATCATCACATCTGTCCCCCAGTGTGCGTGTCTGTGCCCACATCTTTCCTTTTTATACAGACACCTGTCATGTTGGGCTAGGGTCCAGCCACTTCCAGCATGACCTCTTCCTAACTAACCACAGTTGCAACTATTGCTTCTAAATGAGGGCACATTCTGAGGTACTCAGGGTAGGACTTCAACAGAGGAATTTGAGGGGAACACAATTCAACCCACATTTTGTGCCTGGCACTGAATCAGCCCCGGAGACAGAGAAATCAGAAAGATGGCCTGGGAATGTAGCAGCTCCCTGTGGGGAAACTGAGGCTGTGCCCACCACTGTTCTCCATTGTGACTGCATGAAAATAGATGGGAGACCAGGCAAGCCCTGATGCCCAGGTCCTACAGGGTCTACCTGTGCACACGGGGGTGACACCTTTTCAACAGGTGAGCAGTGAGGTTAGGGGAGGTGTCCAGATTCTGCAGGTCTAAACCTTGAGGCACGAAGTCTAGCAGTTGCATAAACCCTAGATCCCAACAGCAGATCGAGGGGGGATGCAGGTGACCCGATCTCCAACTCAGTGAGAGACGCTCTGACGAGGACGGGCCACAGGTGAGGGATCCACTTCACTCCAGGGCTGCCAGGTGAGGCTGGGGAGACAGTGCAGAGGCTGGTCCCTGACAGGGGGCACAGCACGGGCTAGGCCAGCAGGAGGACCGGTGGGCAGACACATGCCAAACAGCAAGTCCCAGGCGTGTTTCCGAGAACCTCAGTTTTGCACATTGTTCAGATGGTTTCTTGTCACCGAGCTGGTGTCTGTGGGAAGTGAAAGTGTACAACACAGTGGTTTCAGAAATAGGTGTTTGTGCACCTAAAAAGTTATGAAAACCTTAGGCGAGGCAGACCACTTTAAAAGTTAAAGAAATATTTAGGTAAAATAATGTAACTAAGTTTATTAACTTCTGATCATTTCAAAGAAACCCCAAAAGCATTGAAAAGTGGGTCTATTTTTGCTAATATATTCTGGAATGTTCGACCATCTAAAGGCCCCAAATTGAATACAACAAAGTCTAAAACGGTTGTATTAAAAGAGAAAAGTCCCGCGTGCCTCCCTTCCTCCGGGTGGATATGGCGAGATGTCTTGAGATGCTCACAGGCTCCTCCTCCCTGCGTGTCCTCTCCCAGGAGCTGTGACGGCATCACTCCTTGTTCCCTACTCCAGTCAAAGGAGACTTGACAGAGAGCAGAGGACACAGGAGTGTCTGCCTTCACCTCCGAGTGCGACGCCGAGGCCCGGGGTGAGGCCAGGCTCCAGGAAGAACAGCGTGCAGGGGGCTGGAGGGTTCTGGGAAGGCCTGTGCCCCAAAGTGTGTACCATGGTCACTTCATGCAATTTGGGAGATCAGTGGGCAGAAGGATACCCTCTTCCTATAAAGACACCTGTCAGACTAAACCAAGGCCCCTCACGGCCTCACAGGAACCTCATCTTCTTGGAAAGCCTTACTTCCAGTAGGAGCCCATGCTGAGGTGCTGGGGTTAGGACTCAACACACAAACTTGGCGGCGGGGGCACAATTCAGCCCTTAGGGATGGTAATAGAGATGAAAATGCTGTTACACCCTCTTTGCACTTTTCCCTTGTTCTTATCTAGCTGTTCCCCCAGTGGCCATGTGGCCCTATAGCACTGATTTCAAAGGGGAAAATAGGGCACCACGGAAGCTCTTCATGCATCCAACGCATGAGAGCACGCAGGCCACAGTCCTGACCGCCCTCCAGAGTAGACTTCTGATGTCTCCATCCCCAAGAACCAGGAAGGCAGGAAGAAAAGCAAACGGCACACATCCTCCTGTGGGGAGTGACGGGTGGGGTGGGGGTGCAGGGCAGTGCTCAGGTGGCATGCATCCCCTCCTCTCCCCCGGCTCCAACTAGCAGGCCCTCAATGGCCATCATCTGTCATTCAAGACGCTGCCACTCTGCCCCGCTCATTGGCACACTCGGTGGAGCCGGAGCACAATGCCCACGGTGCCCCCTGGGGCTGCCAGAGCCCTGGGGAAGTCCTGGCTCAGCTGGGAGGGCCGGCTCAGAGCAGTCTGGCTGGGAGGCTGGTGCACAAAGGCCCACAGTTGAAGCAGAAGTCACCACCTTGCCTGGCCAGACGACACTCAGGCCAGCTGTGGACTCGGTCTGCAAGTGAACCAAGGGACTTCCACGTTTCCCCCACTTAAAAGTGAATGGAGGTCGGCCGGCGTGGCTCAGTGGCTGAGCATCAACCTATGAACCAGGAGGTCAGGGTTTAATTCCCGGTCAGGGCGCACGCTGGGGTTGCCGGCTCGACGCCTAGTGTGGGGCGTGCAGGAGGCAACCGATCAATGACTCTCACTCATCATTGATGTTTCTATCTCTCTCTCCCTCTCCCTTCCTCTGTCTGATATCAATAAAAAAATATTTTTTTTAAAAAGTGGATCAACAGCATTGTCTACGCCAATGTGCCTAACGTCCGAGAGAGCTGGGCTCGTGCTCCGTTAAGGACGAGTTCTCCCTCCCCTCCCATTGTGTTGTAAAAACATTCTGACAAGAAAAGAGAGACTTCTCAGAACCTCTCTACCCCAGACAGCACTCTTTTTCCCTTTTCTGTCTGGGTTGTTCATTTCTGGAGCATTGCCTGTGCATTAAGAGATTCACACACGGATCAGAGGACAGAAGGGAGGCATCGAAGATGTTCTTTCTTAATAGGAGGTGATTGTGGGAGCCCTCCCACCTCCCAACACACACACACTCATGTGCACATGCATACACACGCACACATGTGCACATGCATATATGCACACACATGCAAACTCACATATGCCCATGCATGCACACACTCACACACACGCATGCACGCATGCATGCCTGCACGCACACTGGGCACTCTGTTAGCATTAACCAAAGATCAAAGCACCGCCAGCCTTGACCTTATCTCAGAAAGAGCCTCTGAAGAAAAAGGAAAAGGACAAGGCTCTGAGCAAGGAACACAGAGCCACTAACCCTCACCCAGAACAGCGTGGCAGCAGGGACTGCATTTGAAGCCTGCTCAGGTCTTCTGGGCCCTGTGACCCAGCGATGCAGCCTTCAGATATGTCTCATGAGGAAGCCAGGACCACAGAGACTTAGGATCCTACTTGCTGATACAGCCTCGTCTATGACAGTTAGGAATGGGAAGCAACTCGACATCTAACTGTAAAGCAATGATTAGATCCACATGCTGCACCCTGAATAGAAGGCCAACATGTGGCTCTGCGGAGCAGGATGGGCTCCCCAGCACCCCACCCATGCCCACAGGGGGACCAATGGGAACACCAGCCCCCAGGTACCTCCCCAGCCCGGGACCTCCAGATGGTGGAGACGGTTCCAATCCACTCAGGCAGCTCTCCCGCCCCCACCCTCAGACACAGGCCAGAATCCTGAGCGCTGGGGCATGAACCGCAGAGGACGGCCAAGCGGGGCGCTTTGCCCTGGGCACACAGGAAGTTGGTTGGAGAGGTCACAGAAACCAGCAGCTCTCACTGGGAGGCCCAAGTCCTAGACTCCGGGTGCTAGAGGGGGATCCAAAGAAAACAGGTTCTGGTTCGGAAGCAGACGCTGCTGTGGGCCGCACCAGCCGTCGGGGGGTCGGGACTGGGCTGGCGGGCAGGCAGGCACTCTGCTTCACTTGGCCACGATCCGAGTGTTTACCGTGGACGGGAGGCAGGAGAGGACTTTCCTGCCTGCTGCAGACAGAAGGTGGCTGCTGCCAGCCACCTGGAGGCGCCTTCCTGCTCCCTCAGCAGGACCTCCTGGTGTGGACGCGGCCCTGGGGCAGGGAGCTGTGTCAGGGGCTCTCGCCCTGCCCTGCGGAGGCCACGACAGGTCTGCTCTGCTGACACCCCGCTTCCCTGCAGGCAGTCCTCCACTTCCCCTGCACCCTGAAAAAATACATACATCCACACACCGCCACTCGGTGACACCCCCTGTCCCGCTCGCGTCGTTGTTTTCACAGTCTTTCCCAGTTTCCTTTCACATGCACAGCAGAGGGGCACCTCGCCAGGGGCGCCTGGGTGTGGCGGGCTGTTTAGAAGCAGGAACGTGCACAGGAACACAAGGACGTCCTTTTCACGGGAGCAGACGTCCTGACCCTGCACACCGCACAGCCAAGTGTCTATCTGGGGACAGAACTCCTGCAAGCCAGGCATGGAGACCACACAGAGGGGCCTGCTTCTCCTCCTTCCCCTCCTTCCTGTGCCCCTCCTTTCACTGTCTTCTTCCTCCTCTTCTCCATCAAAGACACCAAGTTCCACGAACGCCGAATATGCAGCAGGTGCTGTAAATGCCGAGCAAACTCCCAGAGGTCCTGCAGGGACACAGTCCCCACATCTCCACAAGACGCCGCCAAGGCAGTACCTCCCGGGGGAGGGGAAGGGAAGGGGTGAAGGGAGCATTGACAGTACCTCCTGGGTGCAGAGTGCAGCACAGGCCTGTGAGGCAGGTGTGGTAGAGCTGAGAGGAGGACTGGGGTGGAGGGGGGAGGGGGGAGTCCCACAGGGCAGGACTAGAGCTCAGGTCTGCAGTGCCGGCAGCAGGAGCTACATTAAAAGCCCCCAAAGGCTTTTTGTTTTCATTTTTGAAAACCAGTGACTTTTGCCGAACGGCCACAATAAAAAGAACCAACATATAAGCATTCAGAGAATGGATGATATGTAACCACCCGCCACGATATAACGAAGAATCCCGTGGCGCGGCGCAGGGGCGGTGGTGGGAAGGCGCCTGGCTCTTACCAGCTCACGGGGCTCACTGTGGCATACTCTGGAATGTTGCGAGCCGATTGACAGGCTGAAACCTGCCATGGTGGGGGTACGTACAGCACTGAAATCGGTAAACACTACAAATACGGCCTTTTCTTGTCCTTTTTCTTTTTCTCTTCTTTCTTGCTTTGTTTGTTTGTTTGTTTTGTTTTTGTTTTTTGTTTTTAGACCCAATTTACCAACACACCACTAGATGACCTTCCAGATGCTAGCGCAGGTGAGCAGAGGTGGGCAGACATACAGGAGGACCCACTGACCCCAGCTAAGGAGGCAAGACCAGGCGGAGCCCAGCTGTGGCTGGAAGTCGGGCAGTGGGCACGAGGTCTGGCGAAGGCTGGGAGAGCTGCTCCGTTTCCTGCCCTGGTCCTTGTCGGGGTTGTAGGGGCATGAACAGCTGTGCCTGGCATTCAGCCTCATACTTGTGATGGAGCATCTTCAGACACAGCCACGTAACAGTCCCACATGTCTTGGGGGACGGGGGGGGGTGAGTGCTAAAGCAGAGGCAGCAAAAGAAATCAAATGAGGCTTCATAGAGAGACTCCTGAGATGGCTCAGGAGTGAGGCTTCAGCTCTGCCAGCTTGGGCACCTTCCCTGGTCACTCTGGGCCTCAGTTTCCCCACTGTTAAATGGGAGAAAACATCAAATCTATGAGGAGGTTAAATATGGGGACATTGCCTCAAGCACTCTAAATATTCAGTATATTGGCTATTGTGTTTTTTTTATTTTTATCATGAATCCGTCCCAGAGAGGATGGGAGGTAAGGGAACGAGCAGAAGAGGAAGAACCAATATTTCTGAAAACAGTTCCCCCAGAGTGTGTGTCTTTGTGTCCGTGCTCCCGCATGGCTCCCTAAGCTCCCTCCCAGCTCTAAAGAAACTGAGTCTGCAATAGCACAATGGCCCTGGGTAAAAATAACCCCCTCATGGAACAAGTGTGATTCTGAAGCAGGCCTGGGGACCGGGTCCTCTCTAGGTGCACATGGAGGAATTCACCCAGGAACCCACAGCAGGTTCCCCATGCGGCTCTAATGGAGCCACACCAGTCTGGAAGGGCTGAGAAGGCTGCTGAGGGCTGAAAAGGGAAGGCCTGTGGAGGAAACTGTGAAGGTCTGGATGAAAACTGTGAGGTGGCCCTTTCCTTCAGAGTGAATCCTGGTAGACCAGTGCTTCATGCTTTCATCCCAGGGTGACTTTCACCCGGCCCATCAGTAATCCACTTTGTTCTGTATTAGACTCACTTAGGGCTCAGGGAGAATCATAGAATCTCTGAGGTAGAAGGGACCCAGGAGGTCACCTCATCCACTGAGAGCCTCCATTTTCAAACAACGTCGCTGGCCCCTAGAGGTGGCCACCAACATTTACAATGTTTGTGCACCTTCAATAACGGGGAACCCCTGATCCCCAGGGCAGCCTGAGGCATCTGCGCACAACTCTGAACACATCACCGTAGCAGAGAGAAATGGGTCCAACTGTGGCCTCAGAGCTACCCAACAACATCAGAAAATGCCTTTTCCCTGCGCGTTTCCCGTCACCCGTGCACACACCTCCCACCTGCCTGCTCTCCTCTTGTCTTGGCAACGCCTCTGGAGAGCAGCCCCTCCAGTTCTTCCACATGTGACAGGGCTCCTGTATTTTCATCTTTCTGGTCTTGTTTCTATATTTTACTGCAAAGCCACAAATCACAGACTGGGGAGCATTATTTCCTCAAAACCTTTTTTTTTTTTTTCTTTGAAAAGTATTCTGACTCAATCCATGACATCCAGGTCTCTTTTGATCGGTCCCTGCCCCTGTTTCCAGCCATGTCTCCTGGCCTGGCTCCACGTCACCTCCTCCTTCAGCAGCAATGGGTTCTCCCCGCCGCCTGCGGCACTGTCATTGCCTCCGGCCCGGAAGTGGCTGCTCCCCTCAGCATCGGTGCCCATCACCCTCTGGGCCAGGGAGCTCCCCCACCACAGTCCCTCTAGGCCTTTCTCTTCCCTCTGCTACAGCACCTGCCCACCCCCTGCACTGAAATCCTTCCTTTGCATATCCCTCTCCCGCTGGACAGTGGATTCTTGGGTCAGGGACTACTTTTTCTTGTCCATCTTCCAGCACCACCATCTTCCTCACACCTGGCCCACCCACCATTTTCACTGAATGATTTCTTTTTTATTTTTTTATTTTTTGTGGTCTGAAAAGCCAAGTCAGCTAAGTATGTGTTTGCCATAAATTAGCTGGTTGTGTTCCTTTAAGAAATGTCAAGATTACAGTTCCTGATATAAATCACAGTTTGTGTAGAAATAGTACTTTAGTTAAGCAATGGGTTCAGATGCTAATCTGACTTAAGTCCAGTAGATGAGTGCATTTCTCAGCATGGATTTCTAAGAAGAATGCTACGGTGAGGGTTCTAATAACAAGATTTGCTCACAGAAGCAACTCACAGTATAATATAAAACATTGTATAATTGGTCTGTGGGATATGAAGCCCGGCCCCTTCAGTTATGTTCTTATTATATTAGAATTTGATCACATTTACAGATTAATAATCCACTATGCTGGAATCTGTCACAAGTTAGTTAAAATGAGCAAGTTTCTTAACTGTAATACCAGAATTCCAGCCCATGGGAAGATAAAATACATGTACTTTTCCTATTTCTACTGCTAAGTTCAACTAAAAGCCCAGGACATGAAGTATGATACATACATACATACATACATGAGGCCTGAAAGGTGGACAGAAGGCACACAGGCTAGGGAACTCAGAATCCAAGTAACAAAACAGTGGTGAGTTCTCTGAGTTAATTTTTTAATCAAATTCTTTTTTAATCTCAGCTGGGGATGTGTTTCTTGATTTGAGAGAGAAAGGGAAGGGGGAGGGAAGGCTGGAGAAAGAGAGAGAGAAGCATTGATTTGAAAGAGAAATCTCAATCAGTTTTCGTACATGCCCGACTCAAGATCAAATCCAAAACCCAGGTATGTGCACTGACCAGGAATCAGACCTGCAATCCTTTTTGATGTCCGGGACGACGCTCCCGCCAACCGCACCCCTGGCCGGGGCTCCTTGAGTTCATTTTTTCGCCTTATACTTTCCAGACTTGCTGCTGGAGAAGCCCGCAAGCTGGGAACAGCCATGGGCACAGGCAAATTAAACCGGACCAGGCCTTCCCTCTCCACCACAGTACAGCAAGAGAACAGGCTGGAAAGACAGAAAACTTTTAGACCCCCTGCTCCAAGCAAATGCCACAGGAAACGCTGCGGCCCCACTGCCACCCACACAAGCACAGGCACCATGAACACCTGGAGGAGGGGCCCATCCACCCATCAGCTGGCATCAGAAGAGGCTGAGTGGAAGCCGGAACCTCCAACCCCACCCACAGCGAGATGTACTTCCTGCCACACGCGGTGTCCTCGGAGACCACCTGGAGCATCTGGATTCCACCCCAACCCTGCATCAGTGGGGCTCTCCCTCCCTGCCGAGCTCGTGAGGCGGCTGGAGTCAGGCTTGTCTCCTCCGCCCCCAAGTGGTGTCCACTGAGGCCACAGGAGGAGCAGCAGTGAGCCCCTCCCAGCTCTCAGCAGGGTGGAATCTGTAAATACCAACACTAAGATGTCATAGATGTTAGAATAATCTCACAAAGACTTTAAAGCAGACATCACAAACACACTCCAACAAGCGATCACACAGGCCTGCAAAAGGAATGAGAAATAGAAACTCCCAGCAAGTCAATGAAAGCCTCTGCAGAAAAGGAGATTTTTTTTTTTAAGAACCAAATAGAAATGTTAGGACTGAAAAGTAAAATCGCTGAAATAAAAAGCTCTGTGGAATGGGCTCAAAGAAAAGAATCAGTGAGCTACAAGATAGGACAATTGAAATGGACTGACGGAGAGAAAATAGAGTAAAAAGAAATCAATTCACATATTTTTGATGCTCACTCCATGCCGGGCACCGCACTCGCCTGTCAGAGAACCAGACAGGCAGAGCTCCCTGGGCTGTGCTCACTGCGGGACCTCAGTGAGGATGGGCTGCCTGCCGAGTGGGCTGTGGGTGTAGCCTTTGGGAAAAAATAAGAGTTTCACAAAAGTGAATCTGCCTTTAATCTAACATTTGAAAGTTGCTTGTATTTATTTTTAATTTTTGTTAATCCTCACCCATATTTTTTCCATTGATCTTTCAGAGAGCTGGAAGACAGGGAGAGAGAGAGGGAGAAAAACATCAACGTGAGAGAGACACATCCGTTGGTTACCTCACACGTATACTCTGACCTGGCCGGGATAGAGCCTGCAACCCAGGTACATGTCCTTGACCGGGAATCCAACCTGCAACCCTTTGTGAGTGGGAAGACACTCTAACCACTGAGCACACCAGCCAAGGCCATGCTGCTCTTATTTTAACCATATAGGATAGAAAGTCTTCTGAGTGGATCGTACAGTCACAAAATGGATCAAAGTCGGAACTCCTCTGGGTGCCCCTCAGCCTTTGCCACACTTCTGTCTCCTGCCCTCGGTCTGGCTCAAGAGCCAGTTTCCCTTCCACCTGCTTTCTTACTCCTCTCCCGCCTCACTGCGAGCTGTCACTCTGACTGCAGGGCACCTACTGTTGGAAGGCTCAAGGAAAGCACATGGCCAAGGCTGTTTTTATTGTATCTGAATTCAGAGTACATTGACTGTGATGGAGACTCAAACACACATATGTTACAAGCCAGAGCTTGGGTACTTGAACTTTTGATAACATTTTGGCAGTTTGGTGGCCTAAGCGACCAGTTGACCAGTTAAGAGTTTGACCATCCGACTGGTAGCTATGATGCACACTGACCACCAGGGGGCAGTTGCTCAATACAGGAGCTGCTGAGGTGACTTGGCAGCTGTGGTTTTGGATGACACACCTGGAACCAGAGAGGAGGGAGCCCAATTCCGATGTGTGTCACCCAAGAATCACCCTCTTGCAATCTGGGATCCTTTGGGGGATGTTGGAGAGCCAGTTTTGGCCCAATCCCTGCAGGCCAGGCCAAGAGACCCCACCAGTGCACAAATCTGTGCACCCGGCCTCTAATTTTTACTATAATCTTGTTGTTGGTCATGTTCCAGACAATCCAGCCTCCTAGAAAAGTGGTCTCTAGAAAAAGTAAGCATTTTTCACATGTGTTATAACCCCTTCTCCCCGTTCCCACACAACACCTAGCAGTTTTAAGCTCATGACGTGAGCCCAACAAGCCCTTGTTAACTAAAATACACCAAACTGAATATGATTTTTCCTACTTTACCATTATAAGAAAATAGCTGAAAGGGCATTTTACAACATTCCAAAATAAACTGTTTCTGTGCCAAAATCCAACATGAGACATTTCAACCCAAAATAAAATCTGACAATGCCACTTTGTCACACATCTTCTACAGGAAAACAGTATGAAGGCGAAAGGTTTTCATCTGAGCATTGTTGGAAATAAAATCCAGTTATAATTAGCGTCCACTGCACCGGGCAATGCCATTTCCAACATGCGGAGCACTCCTAGCTGATCCAGATGTCCACTGTGAGGCTCAGGGCCAGGGACATGGAACTCGGAGAAGGAAACCTGGGAGGCCACCTCACAACCCTGCAGTCAGCCCAGCTGGTAGATGGACACATGCAACGTAACAGGACAAAACAGCAGGCAACCAAGCATTTCTGATCTCACCTGTTGGGACTCACGATGATTTCCTATCAACAGCACACATGGGAGGACTGGATGAGCCACCTCCTCCAACTCCCTGGTGCACAGCCTTTCCCGGATGACTCAGCACCCCACATCCCGCCCAAACACACTGACTCATTCCTTCTGAGGCCTCCCTTCCTACCTTGCCCTGCATGGTGTGGGCAATTACATCACCTTGAGGCCCTGCTTCCCTTCTCAGGCTCAGCTCTTCTCTCTCCCCAGAGCCTGAGAAGTGATGCTTTCTAAGGGAATCAGCACCCTTCCACGGCCATGTGGCTGGGCGCCAGCCTAAGCGGTGATTTTGGTCCAGCAGCGCCTGCACCTGGCTATGCAGGAGCGTGTGTCCATGACCCTGTGCACACTTACATGTATGTACACAGAGGTTCCAAACGGGAACCCCATCATGGGCACTTTCTCCTTGACCAGCTCTCAAGACTCCAAACAGTCTCTAATGGGCACCACATCTGACCTGCCACTCCCAACCCCTCCACCTCACCTGCCAGATGGGTCTTTCTGAAACCCAAAATGAGAGCAGCCACCTCCCTTCTCAGGGCCTTCTGGGGACTCACTGCCTCGCTGCTGGAATGGGGGGCTGGACCACCGTCCACCTCAAAGCCATGCTTGTCACAATCCTCTGCCCCTTCACACTGCTCAGAAAACGCTCATGCCCTCCACAAAGCCTCTCCCGGACAGTCTATCCATCTTTCCACCTCAGCAGGCAGAAGCAGCACCATTTTTGCCATGTATTCCGCAGGCACTCTCGCCCCTCACAGAGGTGGCTCTATGTCAGCGGCTCTCAACCTGTGGGTCACGACCCATTTGGGGGCCGAACGACCCTTTCACAGGGGTCGCCTAAGACCATCCTGCATATCAGATATTCACATTATGATTCATAACAGTAGCAACATTATAGCTATGAAGTAGCAATGAAAATAATTTTATGGTTGGGTCACATGAGGAACTGTATTTATTTTTTTAATGTATTTTATTGGGTTTTACAGAGAGGAAGGGAGAGAGAGTTAGAAACATGGATGAGAAAGAAACATCAATCAGTTGTCTCCTACACACCTCCCACTGGGGATGTGCCCGCAACCAAGGTACATGCCCTTGACCGGAATCGAACCTGGGACCTCTCAGTCCACAAGCAGATGCTCTATCCACTGAGCAAAACCAGTCAGGGCAAGGAACTGTATTTAAAGGGCCAGAAGGTTGAGAACCACTGCTCTATGGGATGAAAAGCGCTAGCCCCCATCGATGACCTGTGCATGCCCTGATTTTTACCTAAGTGGCTAACACAGTCAACAAATGGTTGACAACTGCTTGAAGGCACCTTCGGGTGGCGATGCATTCCTGGAATAAAGGACACATTAAAAAGAAATGTTTGAGCCCAAGGGGCTCCCCCACATCGGGGACAGTGTGCAGTGGGGGAGTCTGCTGGGTCCTCCGCAGAACCCGCAAATGTGCCTCCCAAGAGGGCCCCCAGGTGAGTATCAATGATGCAGAGGGTGCTTCCAGCCAGCGAGGGCCAGGGGAGAGGACCTGGGCCATGGCCACCTTCTTCCCAAACTGCCCCAGCACGGGGGGTGGGAGGCGAGGAGAGGCAGAAGGCAGAGGAGGGAAAGGGCAAACTTCATCTGTGTCCCTGCCCAGTGATGGTCCCCAGAGCCTGATACAGGAAGAGACACAGAAAGAGCGTTTTAGTAGCTGAGTCCTTTCCTGCTCCCTCTCTCCTGGGTTCCTAAGCTCTCAGGTCCCTTTTCAAACTCAAGGAAGGGATCTAAGAAGAAACCAGCCAGAGCACACATACCTTCCTTTGCCCTCATCTCAGAGCTGAAGAGAGGACAATGAAGTGTGAGCTAGAACCTAAAACAATCCCTAACTGGGAGAGACAACCAGAAAAACGTGCCCAGAGGACCAGAAGCTCCCAAGGCCCCATGAGAGATGAGATGAGATGAGATGAGATGGATACAGAGCCCACATCCAGAGACTGCCTTCCGGTTCCTGCACACCCTCATCGCTAGGCTGTAGCAAAGGACACATGGCACTCAGACAATCTCCAATATGAACCTGGAAAACAGCCACAAGCCGACGAATATTTAAAGAAAACAAGCATCATGAAGGAAGCGTCATTCTCTTAAATGGAAGAAAAACTTGTCCAAAGACTCTAGAGTAAACATAAAAGTGAACATAATTAACTGTATACCAACCAAAATAGAAATTCTAAAATTTTGAGTAAAAAGTATTAAAAAGAGCACAAGTAAAATCTTCCAGGTATAAGAGAAGATAGGCTGTATGAAGAAGGAAGAAGTGAGGGAAGGCAGGAGAGGGAGAAAGAGGAGGGTGAAGGGGGGAAAGAATAGAATATTCTGTACCTATTAACTATGAGGAGGAGGGGGATTTCATTTACGTCATGGTAAATTAAATTATTGCTCCCAGTTCTTCACTCCCTCCCTAGGGTATGGGACCTTAAAAATGCCTCCTAGCAGAGGAGGAGGAATATATATCCCCACCCTATTGGCTTTAGGCTTGGCCATGTGACTTGCTTTAGCCAATGATATGTGAGCAAAAAGCTGAGATGTCATTACGTGGTTTGTCCCATCCTCTTGAGCTCCTGTGATTTGCCATGAGAAGGGCATGTCCTGGGAGCTGCTCCTCCCAGAATGAGATACATGGGGCAGATTCAAATCTGATTTACAGTTGAAGCCAAGTCCATCCCTCAGCAGCCAATCTCCAGCCAGCCAACAGGCCCACAGGCCAGCAGGACATATGTTTGCCATTAGAAGGCACAGGCTGTGCATTAATTGTCATGTAGCATGAATGCAGCAACACCTGGTTAACAGGAACACAAAAGGCTTATTCCTCAGGACTTTCTCTGGAAGAATCACTAAGGCTGTCTATCAGCAAATGCAATGCAGCCCAAGAGACAGTCAGGAAATTTTAAAAGTGATAGGAAAAAAGAAAATATACAGTTACATCTAAGTAGGCATTGATTGTAAGAAAAATTTAACAAGGATCTTGGTGCTCAGTCCAGATCACCTGAAAATGACAAGCAGAGAGAGGAGAGGTAAGGCTGCACCTTGCTCAGCTTGGGACAGTGGGGGATGAGGAACGTAAAGGTAGTTAAACAGCATTGGTCGGGAAAGTAAGTGCCAATGTGCAAACTAAAGTTTCAAGGGCGATCACTAGAAAAATATAGAATTGAGATGTGTTGCTTTTAATCCATTAAAATAAAAGAGAAAACAAGAAAATAAAAACCAATCTATCAAAAGGCAAAAAAAAGGCTTTTATAAAATAATTTTTTAAAAAGCGGATCAGGTAGCATTATAGAGATAAAGCATAAAACAACATGGCAAGAATAAATCCAAACATTAGTAACCACCAAACAAGCAAGGTTAGATCTTTCTGTAAAGGCAAAAATTCTGGGATTACAAGACACTCCTGAAACAAAATAATGCAAATAGGATAAAAAGAAAGGTTTAAAAGAAAAAAGCATAGCAGGCAAACACTAACAAATATATACCAGAGCTATGTTATTTTCAGACAATAGAGTTCAAAGGTAAAAGCATCAAAAAGGACAGAGAAAAACATATGTAACCAATAAAAAGTAAAATCTATATTAGCATCAACCTTGATGCACAAAAATATTTAATATAAACACTGATAGAAAGTAAAAAAAAAAAAAAAATGGACAAGTCCCCCCCACAATGAATACTTTAACCAATTTCATCCAAAACTCGACAGGTTAAATAGACCTGCCAAAAAATGAGGGTTGAGAAAATTTGAATGATTTAATAGAGAACTTTGTATCCACAAGCAGAGAATACACATAAAACCCACCGAAAAATTGGACACTGTTAGCCTTCAAAGAAAACCTCAACAGGCTCTTAGGCAAGATCTCACAGGGCATCTTTATTGAACACAATTCCATAAAATATAAATTGATAGCAAAAGATGAGCCAAAAATCCAATTCATCTAATAACTTTAAAACCACAGAGAAACTCAAGCAGAGTAGTGAGCTATTTTAAAACAAACTGGGCTAAGCATAGCAAAGTCTGTACATTGTTTTCAGAGTGGTATTCTGAAAAAGTTTAGTCTTTAATGCAAACATCTAAAAAATTTTAAATAAAAATAGGTGCAATAACTATTCAACTCAAGAAATTAAAAAACCCACACAAAATAGCAGAGCCAACTGCAGAATTAATAAATACAACAGCATAAATAAATTAGTTGCTTAATGAACTCAAAGATGCTTTTCTTGAAAACTAAATCAGTACCTAGATAAATAACTATTTAAAACTCTTAGAATTTAGTTGCATATGTGTGTGCATACATGTAAGTAAATGAATATGAAATTGATGGCATCACAAATCAGTGGGAAATTAAATAAATTCTGTTGGGATTATCAATAAAATTTATTGGAACAAAATTCAGTTTATATCTCTACCTCACACCATATACATAAAAATGAATTCCAAACAAATCAAAGAACAAACATAAAGCACATACTATAAAAAAATGACAAGAAATATAACATTTTTTAAAAAATAAATAGAAATAAAATGCAAAGGTGGTAAACAAAAGGACTATGTATGTTTTCACTTATGTACAACAGTAAAAATTCAGTTTAAAAACAAACAAACAGAATGAAACAAAATATATGCAACATGCATAGCAGTTAAAGAACTTGCACCCAGAATTATAAACAATTTAATAAGGAAAAAGTAACAACTTTTATATAAAAAACAAACAAACAAACAGAAGAATGTGGATACACAGAGAAATGCAAACTGGGCAGTAAGCACAGGAAAGGAGGCCAGCTTCACAGGGCTCTGCACTCCGCCTGCTGCGGGGAAGGGGAGGGCAGAGAAAAGCTCAACACCTTGGAGTGAACCCTTAGGAGATGTGCAAAGTAGTGACGGAGGAAAAGAACTTTGGGTGTCATCAGGAGGCATTATCCAAGGCTGTCTCCCACCAGACTCCGAAAAGTACTTACA
>PVJC01001239.1:0-67521 GCA_004026665.1 Murina feae
AATCGGAGCTGAGCTGAGGGGCTCAGCTTCACTTTCGCTCCTGCCGCAATGGAAAGGGCTGTTTACTCAGGTCCGTGAGTGGCGGCCGCCATGTTGGCTGGGCTAATTTGCATACAGCCGCTCTGATTGGCTGGTGGGCGTGGCTTACCCTGTCTCGGAGAAACGGTTAATTTTAATATTTTGCTTTTATTAGTTTAGATTGATTTTTTACAGAGAGGAAGGGAGAGGGATAGAGAGTTAGAAACATCGATGAGAGAGAAACATTGATCAGCTGCCTCCTGCACACTCCCCGCTGGGTATGTGCCCGCAACCAAGGTACATGCCCTTGACCGGAATTGAACCCGGGACCCTTGAGTCCGCAGGCCAACGCTCTATCCTCTGAGCCAAACCGGTTAGGGCAACTGTCCATTTTTATATTGAGTGTTACATAATATTAGGTAAGACATATGGGTGACATGTTTTTTTGATTTCATAAAATAACCCCAAATTGGAGGTAAATACTTATGTAAGAATTGAAGCCAATGATAGCGATGAATAAATACAATCCTGTTGGCCTCTCTTAATTTTAGAATTTTTGGTTGCTCATATAAAATCTACTTTTAATTAGAGCACCTCTTACAATACAGTATGTGATTGTAACAAGCATTATTTCTTAAGACATTGTAGGGTAGAAACTATAGAAAGGGAATACCTGTTAGAAGTTTGGAACTACCCTACAGAATTTCAAACCTTATTCACTGGGGAAGTTGGCTCTATTTCTAAGGACTAGAGAAAATGTGAGAAATATACTATAGGAAAATTGGATTATTTACTTTCTTTATGTCCTTTTGAGATTGTTGGGGAAGAAGAGGTAGCTCTTTAAAAAAAATTCTTATTGATTTTTAAGAGAGAGGATGGGAGAGGGATAGAAATATTGATGAGAAACCCAGTCGGCTGTTTCCTACACGCCCCCTACTGGGGATCAAGCCCACAACCAGGCATGTGCACTGACCAGGAATAGAACTGAGGACTTGTGGGTTCATGGGTTGATGCCCAACTACTGACCCACACGAGCTGAGTAGGAGTTGGCTCTTGAATAACTCTCATGAGGGACTATAGGAGCTAATTAACTTTGTCAGTGGAAATAACTGGAACATGTAACCTTACTACTGTGATTTACTTACAGATACTTGTTAATAGGTTTTGTTTTAGTCATTTTATTTTTTAGGTTTTTTAAAAAAAATCTTTATTGTTCAGATTATTACAGTTGTTCTTCTTTTTCCCCCCATAGCTCCCCTCCACCCAGTTTCCACCCCATCCTCTGCCCTTACCACCCCCCCCCCACTGTCCTCATCCATAGGTGTACAATTTTTGTCCAGTCCCTTCCCGCACCGCCACACCACTTTCCCCCCCGAGAATTGTCAGTCCACTCCCTTTCTATGCCCCTGATCCTATTCTATTCACCAGTTTATTCTGTTCATCAGATTTTTATTCGCTTGATTTTAAATTCACTTGTTGATAGATTATTTGTTGTTCATAATTTTTATCTTTTTCTTCTTCTTCCCCTTCTTAAAGAATACCTTTCAACATTTCATATAATACTGGTTTGGTGGTGATGAACTCCTTTAGCTTTTTTCTTATCTGTGAAGCTCTTTATCTGACCTTCAATTCTGAATGATAGCTTTGCTGGGTAGAGTAATCTTGGTTGTAGGTCCTTGCTATTCATCACTTTGAATATTTCTTGTCAACTCTCTCTGACCTGCAAAATTTCTGTTGAGAAATCAGCTGACAGTCATATGGGTACTCTCTTGTAGGTAGATAACTATTTTTCTCTTGCTGCTTTTAAGATTCTTTCTCTGTCTTTTGCTCTTGGCATTTTAATTATGATGTGTCTTGGTGTGGTCCTCTTTGGATTCCTTTTGTTTGGGGTTCTGTGTGCTTCCTGGACTTGTAAGTCTATTTCTTTCACCAGGTAGGGGAAGTTTTCTGTCATTATTTCTTCAAATAGGTTTTCAGTATCTTGCTCTCTCTCTTCTTCTGGCACCCCCATAATTCGGTTGTTGATATGCTTGAAGTTGTTCCAGAGGCTCCTTACACTGTCTTCATATTTTTGGATTCTTTTTTCATTTTGCTTTTCCGGTTGGGTTTTTTGCTTCTTTGTATTTCAATTCTTTGACTTGATTCTTTCAATCCTCTAATCTGCTGTTGGATCTCTGTATTTTATTCTTTATTTCAGTCAGTGTATGCTTAATTTCTAGTTGGTCTTTTTCATATTCTCAAGGGTCTCACTAAATTTATTGGCAGTTTCTAGAAGATTCTTGAGTAACCTTATAACCGTGGTTTTAAACTCTATATCCAGTTGTTTGCTTTCCTTCATTTCTGTCATTTGTGAGCTGTTTCTTTGTCTCTGAATTTTGGCTGCTTCCCTGTGTTGATAGAGTGGCTTTCTGTGCTAGGTGTCCTATAGGGCCCAGTGGCTCAGCCTCCCCAATTATCTGAGGTGGACACTCTTGATGCACCCCATTGTTGACTGTGTGCACAGTCTTGTAGTTAAGACTTGATTGTTGTTGGTATCACTGGGAGGAATTGACCTCCAGGACAATTGGCTATGAGAATCAGCTGTGTCTATGGTGGGAGTACTTCTGTGCTGGCGACACCCTTACGTGGAAAGACTTGCTTCAGTGGGGCTTTGGTGCTCACTGGGTCTGCCCCCTGAGTGTGTGTCCATTATGGATCTGAGGGGTTGTAATCTGGATGGTCCCATTCTGACCACTGGGTCACTGCTATTGGATCTCTAAGGAGGTGCTAATTTAGCCTCTGCCTGAGGCTACCCAGCAGGAGCTATGGAAAGATATGCAGATTCTTGTTCTTTGTTTGGGGTTTGGAAGTGCCCAGATGAAGCCCAGCTGTGAAACAGTGCAAGCTGCTGTGGGGCCTTGAGCCTTCTTTTGGATGTTCTGTGTCTCTCTAACCCAGCTTCAGTTTGTTAGGTAATTTTAGATTGCAAAGCGCCAGGCCATTCAGATGCATAAGCCTTTGCAGGCAACTTGGGTTGGGCGGGGACTCAGGGAATCAATAGGGTGAAGCAAACAGCTTTGGCTGATCCTCAACCCAGCCCTAAGAGGCCCCGGATCTCAGTACCCTGCAATAATTGCTGCAAGCACCTCTGAGAGAAAGCTGCCCTCAAGTTCCTCCCGATGCTAGATAGTCCAGTTTCCCCAGAGACTCGCCTGCAATTGGCATTCAGAGCAGTCGAGAACTTGTGCCTCCCTCTCAATTAAAAAAGACAACTATGTCCGCAGTTACCAGCCCTTTCTGTGCGCATCTCCATACCTCCGCACTTTACTTCCACACCTCCTCTGATTTTTAGTGTGCTTTTCTCTTTCCTTCTAGTTGTAGAATTTCCACTCAGCTAGTCTTCCTTTGGTCCTAGGTGATAGCTGTTTTGTCTTTTAGTTGTTTTGAAGTGGTTGTACGAGGCAGCAATTTCAGGTGTTTACCTATGCTGCCATCTTGGTTTCTCCTCATTTTAGTCATTTTAAAGTGATATGTTTTCAGGCTATTAAGCTAGTATTTTATTTCCTGCTAGCACTTGGGACCCATAAGTCTGTCATTAGGAGATTCTTACCTGCACCAATTATATTGTATAAATTTGCTACATTGCATATCTGAAGAACTACTTTTCATGGTGAAAGCATTTGATACTTTTTTCCCCTCTAAAACTACTTTTTCATATTATATCTAGCATATTAGTAGGGTTTCTTTCTCCATAGGTAAATTCTCTTTTGGAGAATATGATTGCTATTATTTATTTGAGCATTAATTTAAAGGTCTTCTGATTATGCAACTACTAACTTTTCTCAAACCAAAAAGACATATGTGCTTCTTTTTGTACTTTGCCCCAAATTATCTACTTTCTTTTCCTTTTTAGACTTCTGGTTGTAAAAGTTACTTTTGGCAAAGTGCTTATTTATCTATTTATTTCATTTACGTTTTATGCTTTGAAATAGTTGAGACCTTTATGAATGATGCTCTGTATAGAGGGCATGAGGGAATACTAGTTTGATACCCATTTTGATAGCAGTAAAGAGAGCAATGTGCTTTATCCTTTATTGACAAGGTTAAATTAAAGGATTTCAGACTCTCTTAAGGAGTCTGTTTAGAATATGGAAAGGGAAAAGTAGGTCAACGTTTGCAAGTAAAACTCTATAAAGATGGTTGCAACTGGAAATTATGCTATGAAGTTGTTCCAGTTTAATTCTGTTTTAAACAGTCTAAGTATCAAGAAGAGCTACATGAATAAACCTATATTAAATCTGTTTCCTATTGATTAAATCCAGGAGATAATACAGAATCAAGAGCCTTTGCTAGTTTTTTTTATTCAAGCACTTAGCAAATTCATTATCTCAGTTTTATAGCAACATAATTCTAGTATAATAGTTAATGGAAAAACACTAACAATTTCTCTTATAATTATGCTTAACATTAGTTTTAAATAATTTTTAATATTATTAAAAGTAATACATGTTTATGGCAGAAATTTAAAAAAATACCAAGAAGACAAAAATCACTGATACTCCATACCTAAGGATAATTATGTATCAACATTTTGATATATTTTCTTATATTCTTTAATTTTTTCTCATGTTCATACAGTTTTATAAGTGGATTTCCCCCACATAATGCATGATGAAATTTCTTCCTTGCATAAAGTATTTCTCTAAATCTTTATTATATTTTTTTGAAACTGGCTATATTCCTTTACTGTATAAATATACCATGATTTATGTAATTCCTGTTGTTTGACACTTAGATTATTTCAAATTTTGCACCACTATGAATAACACACTTGAGTTATTTTCTTGTGCATCTTGATTTCTTAGTATAGACAGAATTATTGGCAAGGACAGTCTCTTTATGTTTAAAAACAAAATTAAGATGGTAATAAGCAATATTGTTTAATTCTGGTTTGGAAGTTCTAACTTGTGTTACATAATAATAGGCTAATATGCAAATCGACTAAATGGCACAATGACCAGTCACTATGATGTGCACTGACCACCAGGAGGAGATGCTCAATGCAGGAGCTTCCCTTGGTGGTCAGTGTGCTCCCACAGGGGGAGTGCCACTTAGCCAGAAGCCGCGCTCACGGCAGGTGAGCGCAGCGGTAGTGGCGGGAGCCTCTCCTGCCTCCACGGCAGTGCTAAGGATGTCCGACTGAAGGCTTAAGCCATCAGTCGGATATTTCTGAGGGCTCCTGGACTAGGAGAGGGCACAGGCTGGGCTAAGGGACCCTCTTTCCCCCACCCACACTGAGTGCACAAATTTCATGCACTGAGCCTGTAGTCTAATCTAATAAAAGTAATACGCAAATTGACCCTCACTCCGTTACACCTAAGCCATGCCCACCAGCCAAGCCACACCCACCAGCCATCAGAGTGACTGTATGCAAATTAACCCTGCCAAGATGGTGACCAGCAGCCATGGAGCTAGAGCAAACAGGAGGTTTCCATTTCACCAGTGATGGAGTGGAAACTTCCTGCCTAGACCAGCTATGGCCTCCACTCAAGGCAACAATGTTTCAATTATAGAAGCCGTGGAGCTGATGCAAACAGGAGGCTTTGTTCCCTGCCTAGGCCTCTGCTCAAGGCAACAAAGTTTCAATTATAGAAGATAAATAAACCCCAGAAACCTGATTCCAGCCAGCCTCACTGGGACGTTCAGTTAATGGAAGCTGTGGGCAGCCTGAAAACGGCCCTCACCCCCTCACCCAGGGTGGTCAGGCACTCCAGTAGGGACCCAAACCCTGAAGGGACTATGGGCAGCCTGAAAACGGCCCTCAGCCCCTCACGCAGGCTGGCCAGGCACGCTAGCAGGTGGACATCCCCCGAGAGGTCCCAGACTGCAAGAGGGCACATTCTTTTCTTAAAGAATATAAGAAAATATATCAATATATAAAAAAATATATCAAAATATATTCTTTTCTTAAAGAATATAAGAAAATATATCAAAATGTTGTGCACTCCTCCCCGAGTGCACAAATTTTTGTGCACCAAGCCCCTAGTATTATAATAAAAGGAGCAAGAAAGAGGGAAATAAAAGTTAAAAAAGGAAAGAAGCCATAAGAATAAATTATATTATAAATTTAAAGAGTCTGTTTCATAAATTAGAAATAAAATCAGTAGGATAGATAAAAGGCCCAGAAGTTGTCCAGTTCAATACAGAACAAACATTTATGGTGAGCCAGGAATGTTAAAGATAGGATAAGGGCAGCAGGTAAGCATTTGGGAGGAAAATTGATAGAGAGCCACATCTCATATCGTCAAACTCTAGTTGGATTAAAGAGTTAAAATATTTACTTTTTCAAAGTTAAAAATAGATCTGATTATCAAATATTTTCAGAGGTTAATTTTCTCAACTTTAAAATGATAGAAGAAAGCATACATATAGATTTAGGTTTTTAAAATCTATAGATATTAAAGCCTAATGTGCAAATTGCCCCCTCGGGAGTTCAACTGGGAGACCAGGAGTTCGATTACTCACTATGCACTGACCACCAGGGAGCGGGGCAGAATGAAGGAAGGCCCCAGCCATCAGCATTCAGCCAGATGAAGGCAGGCCCCAGCTGGGAGCCGGCAGCCGGCAGCTGGCAGTCGGCAGCCAGAAGGAAGGCCTGGGCTGGCAGCTGGAAGGCCCCATTGGCCCTGATCGCTGGCCAGGCCTAGGAATCCTACCTGTGCATGAATTTCATGCACCAGGTCTCTAGTATACAGTAAAAATTAAATGAAAATAGTTTTCTTGTTAGGTTGTTAACACTTACATAAAGAACACAGGTAAATTGGTAATAAAATAGAATACCCCAATAGAAAAATGAACAGGGCATAATTAAATAAGGGAGAGCAGGGAAGAGTTGGTGTTTTTATTGAGTACTGTCTGATTGCCAGAATGATAGAGGAAGGTAGTGCTACTGATTTTTGATAGATGAGTTGAAGTAAAGCCCAAATCAGAATACCAGGTTAAGCAGTCAAGTCAACTCTGCTCTTTCTAGCATGTTAAGTATATGGGGAAAATGCTCAGCATGTCTAGTAAACAGAGAAATGTAAATTAAAACACAATCTGAAAGGAAGTACTATAGTTTATTACCATCTCTGTTATGAACATGAAAATTGAGGCACCAAAAGCAGCTCAAGTTTAAGAGGACAGTATTTGATTTCTATCTCCAAATACACTTAAATCTGACACACACATTTAAATATTTTACTGTCTAGAGTTTGCATTTTATCATCTCTGTCTTTTATATATACATTTTAATTTGCATTATTTACTTTAGATTGCAGTGCCTTATGGTTCAGCAATTGGATCGTTATTATATAGTTTAGCAAATGCAGAATATAATATTTATAAATTGTTTTTGAAACTAACTTTCAATGAAAATGAAAATGTTATAAATAGTATGTATTTTCCTTACGAATTAGAAGTGTGGTTATCAAAACAAAGACTTACACAATATAGTTCTTCCAATGACACATTTTAAATGGATACAACAAGCGTGTGATGCTATGTCAGTTTATCACCACTGTGATATTTTTATTGAGAATACTAATATTCATACAGTCCTGATAACTTTTCCGATACTTTGCTTCTTCATGTCCCTTAAATAAATAAAATTTAAATATAAAGTCTATTTCTTTCTATGAAAACTAATAAGTAGTAGGTAGAAAATATTTAAGTTAAATGGAATTTAAATCTGAGACATCAACTTTCTTTCTCAGTATTATTTTCCATGTAAAATAGATCTCACCAAGCTTCATTCCTCTCAATTTTTTAAAAATTTCCAAACTTGAATGTATCTACTTTAATCACTCTATACTTACATATTTTTCTGTGTTTTTTTTAATGTATTTTTTTAAATTCAGAGAGTAAGGGAGAGGGGGCGAGAGATAGAAACATCATTGATGAGTGAGAACCATCAGTTGGCTACCTCCTGCACAGCCCTCTACTGGGGATCGAGCCAGCAATTGCAATCGGGCATGTGCCCTGACTGGGAATTGAACCATAACCTCCTGGTTCATAGGTCCACACTCAACCACTGAGCCACACTGGCTGGGCTTTGTCAGTGTTTAATTAATTGCTTAGACTTAGGACATTGGAGTAATTTTTTAAACTTTTTTGGTTGGGTTAAAACTCTCTGGGCTTCATTTTATTCCTCATAAAATGGAAGGGTTAAATCACATCATTAGTAAAATTTCTTTCTGCACTAATTGGTCAATATTCTGTGAGTGAATAATGATTTACTAAACACCTGTGTATTTATTAATATATGGCCTTTGAAATGTTTTGAATATACATTAAAAGTTCTTTGTTTTTTAAGGGTCTTCTAATCTAATGTAACACTTCTGAAATAATTTTTAAAAATATTACATAGTATATGTATTCTTAAATATAAAGTGCTCTGATAAACTCTCCAAATGCTTTATAAGCAAGTAGGGGGGAAAGTAATGGATTTTATATTGAGAGGAGTATTGATGAGCAAGATTGCAAGGTAGCGTGCTTTTTAATGACAAGAATCTGACCTCATTATAGCAGAAGGTGTGGGAGAAAACATGGGAAACGGATCTGATGAAGCCATATTATGTGCCTCTTGAAAGTTGAGAAGTAGTTTGGCATTCAGATGATAAGAGGAATTGAGTAGATAGTGAAATATGGATGAACATGGGGAGGTTGAAGCAAATTCAAGCCAGGGAATTCCCTGAGGAAGAGAATGCTGTTACTGAAGAAAAAACTAAATTCTGTGATGGCACAGCTGCTAGGTGTGTCAACATAATTGCTTTGCCTTTCCTTAGTCTTGATTTGCAGACATTCAAATAGATAGTCAAATGTGATTTCTCCATTAAAGCGACAGTTTTATATCTTTGAGTTTTTAGAGATTCTTGAAATATCTGATTAAAAAGTGGAACTGAAAAAAAAAGTGAAACCGAGGTACATTTTATATGGCTGAGGTAGCATCTTATGTGTTGCTATTTTTTGCCTTTTTTTTTTTTTTTTTGAGACTGAGATAAACAGTTTAAAGCTCTAGAAAAGGGGAAAATGTGTTTTTTTTCTTTTTTATTAGTGACTAAGAAATATACCAGCTGAAATGAAGTTCTTTTTAATTTTTTAAATGTTTATCAAAATAGTTTAAAATTCTGTTTCTATTTTACTGTTGTTTTGAAAAAAATGGCTATTGAATTTTCTTACTACATACTTTTAAATGAAATGGTATTGAAACTTGCCTTTATCTTTTTAAAATGTATTTTTCTGCTTTCCTCTCACTTCAAGGCCTAGTAAATGACAAAGATTCAAAAGATTCTATGACAGAAGGAGAAAATCTTGAAGAGGATGAAGAAGAAGAAGAAGGAGGAGCTGAAACAGAAGAACAGTCTGGAAATGAAAGTGAAGTAAATGAACCAGAAGAAGAGGTGATGACTTTTATTTATAGCAAATAGGTACATTTGTACTAGAGTATTTTGACTATATGAGCAAAAATTTCCTTTATAAAATAAAATCTACCCCCTCAGTTGTATTATAGTAAATGTAACTAATAGTATCTCTGATGTAAAATCAGTTAAGTGTTTTTTAAAAAGTAAATACTGATCATAGGATTGTTTATTGTTGTTGTTGTTGTTGTTGTTATTTAATTAGAGAGGAAGGGCAAGGTATGTAGTAATTGTTGCCCTCTGCCTTTGCTCAACATTTGGGAATAATAAACAGTTATACAGACATTTCAAAATTGTTTTAAGGCATGTAAAATGTAATAACCCTTTTCAAAATGTTTTAATCATCTAATGTTAAATAATTTCAGGAGGGTTCTGATAATGATGAGGAGGAAGGAGAGGAAGAAGAGGAAGAGAATACAGATTATCTTACAGATTCAAATAAGGAGAATGAAACTGATGAAGAAAATACCGTATGTATGGCTGAAAATTTGCTTCTTAAAACTGTGCAACATATTCATAGTATTTCAGTTTTAGCCACCAAAGTTTCATTTCTTATAATTAATTGAAAACTACTTCTTTAAGTATTTATTTTCAATTTTTTTCCTAAATACTTTTATTTAACAGGTTCTTTTAATATTTAATAATGTTATATATTTTACTCATTTCTTAAGTATGTTAAACAAGTTAAGTTATCAATACAAAAGGCTCTGTTATACAAAGCATTAATGTTACAATTTCTGGTCTGATTTCTTGTTTTTGTTTTATTTTAATAAGGAGGTGATGATCAAAGGAGGTGGACTTAAGCATGTACCTTGTGTAGAAGATGAGGACTTCATTCAAGCTCTGGATAAAATGATGTTAGAAAATCTTCAGGTATGAAATGTTGCTCTAATCCAAAATATTTTCTCAATACAGAACATTGCAGTACATTCAGTTCTGATTAATAGGAGGATCTCTACTATCTAAACATTTGCCTCTGCAGCATTTTCCTTATTTGTACAGTTTGCAGCTGCCAGTACTTGCATTTCATGTCCTGATTTGTAACTTTCTTTAAGATAGTGTGGGGATAAATGTAATAAATATAAGACCTGGAATAGAGTAATTTTATTGTACCAACTTTCACCTTTTCTTTCTGAATCATCTCTAAAACCTTTTACTTGCAATTTGTTTAGGAGTCATACTTTGCAGAAGATAAATATTTAGGGAAATTAAATTTTGTAAATTCCTAAATTTGATATATAATTTGAATAACAAATATTTAAAGGAATATTATTTATTTGATGTTTAAAGAAGTGTTAATTGTTCAATGTATTCATGACATTAATACACTGGATTTTATAAAAAGCTCCATCATCCCAGTAATTTAGCATAATTATGTCTTCCTATAGAGTTAAAATCTCATAGACTGTTTACTTTAGCCCTATACATAGTAGCTGTTGTTAAATATTTTGGTGACTTGACAAGAGTGCCTTTGTTGTAATGGTGGAGTGAAAGCTACTTGGGGTGGGTTTAATGGAAAATGAGAAGGGAGAAAGTAAAATGATGGATAACAGATGTAGCTAAATCTTAAGGAGTTTTACTAGAAAGGGAACAGATTAAAAGAGGAGGATTATTATTGAAATTAAAGATATTAGAGTCTGGCCTTAGCTGGTTTGGCTCCCTGGATAGAGCATCGGTCTGGGGATTGTAGGGTCCCAGGTTCGATTTCAGTCAAGGGCATGTACCTTGGTGGCAGGTACATGCCCAGTAGGGGGTGTGCAGGAGGCAGCTGACAGATGCTTCTCTCTCATTGATGTTTCTAACTCTCCCTCTCCCTTCCTCTCTGTAAAAAATCAATAAAATACATTTAAAAAAAAGATATTAGAGTCTATATATTGGTGGGGAATAATCCTTTAGAGAAAAAATAATGGGTTTTACTTTTATTGATGCTACTAAGGCTGAAAGCTGTGATAATGTACAAATTACTATTAAAGGGATAGTAGGCCAATTTGCTTCTTGCTACCTATATAAAAATTTGTTCATATATTTAGAAAGCTCTTAATTTATTAAATAAATCTTATTCATGTCACTTAGGAGCACAAATCATATAAAACAATCATTATAATCTATACTCCATGTGATAAGATAATAAAACAGTTAACTTCATAAAGTAACTTTTCTTATCTTACATGAGTCAGAAGCCACTTATTTGTCTAGCAAGTATTTATTGAGCACTTACTGTGTGCTTAACACTGCAGCAACAGGTTTACTACAAAGTAGTATTGAAAAACAGACCTGCCTTTTACTCAGAGAATATAGTTTTATGGGGAAGGCACATAATTAACAACTAAACAAACACATGCTTTCAAATTGTGATAAGTATTTGAGAATTAATAGAATAGTGCTTTAGTAGAAAGTAAGGGAAAGAGCCTTCTTTAGATAATCAGGGAAGGCATCTCTGAAATCATGACTTTTATTTTTAAAATAATTTTATTGAGTATATATATAGGAAATTTTAAAAATATAAATATATTTCTATTGATTTCAGATAGGGAGAAGGAGAGAGAGATAGAAACATCAATGATGAGAGAATCATTGATCAGCTGCCTCCTGCATGCCCTCTACTGGGGATTGAGCCTGAAACCTGGGCATGTGACCTTGATCAGAATTGAACCTGGGACCCTTCAGTGTATAGGCTGACACTCTGTCTACCAAGCCAAACTGGCTAGGGCTGAGATCATGTCTTTTAGAAAAGACAGGTAAAATGGAGTCATCTAGGTGAATGATTTTTTGAAGTTCCTGAGGCAGAAAAGAACTAGGTCCGTATTAATGGAACATCGTCAATCTGTGGTAGGGTAGCACAGCAAGAGAGTGAATTATTGAATGGGACACGTTTGGAGTGGTGTAGCCCTATATGGAGGTGCCTCAACCAAACTAAAAGCAGGAAGACTGATCAGGGAGGCTGTTGTGGTGTGTGACATGATGGTCATCTGTCTTGATAATGCCAGGGCATCTGAAAAGAAGTCTGGATTTGAGCTAGATTTATTTGGTGCTTGATTGGATAGTGGTGTGGGGGATGAGGAGTCAAGGATGACACTCAGTTTTTTTAGCTTGAGCCACTTGCTAATCTCTCTGACAGTCAATAGGGGCAGAGTGAGCAGGCATTCCACTTGGCCATGGTAAGATATCTGGAGCCTGTGAAGATATCTGGAGATCAGAAGAGAAACATAAATGGAGTGGTTGTGAGAGCCTATTTAAAGCCATGGCAGTGAGTAAATCACTCAGGTGTAAAGTATGGAGAGTAGAGAGAAGCAGATTCAGAGTTGAGCCCTCAGGAACCCCAATGTGTAATCCTATATAATAAAAGACTAATATTCAAATCGACTAAACGGTGGAATGACTGGTTACTATGACGTGCACTGACCACCAGGGGACAGACACTCAATGCAGGAGCTTCCCCCTGATGGGCAGTGTGCTCCCATAGAAGGAGTGGCGCTCAGCCAGAAGCCAGGCTCACAGCAGGCGAGTGCAGTGGTAGTGGCGGGAGCCTCTCCTGCCTCCACGGCGGCACTAAGAATGTCCAACTGAAGGCCTAAATACACTGTGCTGTTTTATATCCTTACTTTTGCACCTGTTTTCTTGGTGTCTAAATTTCCTCTATATCCCATCTGCTTAGAAGAAGTTGTATGAGTATGAAGTCTTTAATGATCTCAAATGTCCCATTTTTATTCAAGCTTTTGTGAAAACTCAGCACCTATCAATTCCCAATCAGCCAACTCCATCTCCAGCATAGCTTGCTATTATATAATTTGGATGAATCATATTTAATTAATGAGTTCTTTGAGAGTAGAGACTGTTCTTTAAAATATTAATATCTCCAAGCCTAACACAATAAGTCTTCAGTGAAGGATTGTTTAAGTAAATTGGTTTTAACAAGATAGGTTAAGGGTTTGGGGGCCACGTAAATGTTAAAAATAATTGATATTTAACAAACAGGAACTTAATCTGAGCATTAATAGATTCCATTTATTTGGAAATTCGAATTGAGTACTTGCTGTGTGTAAAGCATTGCTATAGAACGCTAGGGAAAAGGGCATATACGGTGATGAAACCCACCAGCCTCGGGGAGAATCACAGGTAACCCGGCAGTTACGACATGGAAATTATGAAGGAAGGTGTATGTTGTGATTACGAATGAAAAGGCACAGTATATTAGAGGAACAGGGAAATTTAGTAGAAGCAACAACATTGTGTGTTTGGCATGGAGAGGCTGGAGTGACAGGTTAAGGGTTTGGGGGCCACGTAAGACAGTGGTTTCATCTGCATTTCACAAAGATTACTCAGACTCTCATGATTGTGTTTTAAGATATATAACACTTATGAATTGTTTGCAATTTATATTGACATATATCAGTGTGCCTTGGAGTATTTATATTCTTTCATTTCTGTATTTAAGCAACGAAGTGGCGAATCTGTTAAAGTGCACCAACTTGATGTTGCTATTCCCTTGCATCTCAAAAGTCAGCTGAGGAAAGGGCCCCCACTTGGTGGTGGTGAAGGAGAGGCAGAGTCTGCAGACACGATGCCATTTGTCATGTTAACTAGAAAAGGCAATAAACAACAGGTAAGAAACTGCCCACGGTATTCATAATTGTTATCAAGTATAAGGAGTAACTATATTTTTTAGGTTCTAAATTGTTTTTTTGCCTATAAGGGGAAAACAGTTGGAAGTATTCAGTGGTAGAAATAATTTCATCTAGTATATATTCATAAGACACATCTCTGACTTGTACAGATGGTATTTTTGAATGGAAAGGACGTTTATTTCAGTAGGAAGGATTCCTAAGTATGCTCATAATGGGAAAGGAAAATATGACAGATAACATCTCAAGAAAATGCTCAGGCCCTTCCCAGATAGCTAAGTTGGTTAGAGCGTTGTCCCTATACACCAAGATTGCGGGTTCCCTCCCCAGTTAGGGCATATACAATAATCAACCAATGAATGCATGAGTCAGTGGGACAACAAATGGATCTTCTCTCTCTCTCTCTCTCTCTCTTTCTCTCTCTCTCTCTCTCACCCTCTTCCTTCCTCTCTAAGAAAAAAAATGCGTAAAATTTTTAAAAAATGAAATATGTTGATAATGAAAAAAAAGGAAAATACTCAATTGTCACGGTTTTTCTTAATTGTTTTTTGACCATGAATGCTTCTCCATTCTCCTTAGATTGCTTCCCTCCTCTCTCCTGTAGTTCACAGATGGCACTCAGAATCATTTCCCTGACTACTAAGCTGTTACTTCAGGAATTCATACATTGACAGCTTACATCCTGCTGAGGGAGATAGACAAACATCATATACTTGCAGATAGTGAAAAGTGCTATGAAGAAAATAAAGCCCAGCTCTCAGACACAACTCTAAGATACATCATGCATTACCAATGCTGTTAAGAACATTTTTGAAATCAAGCTGTTGATTAGAGTTGATGGAATCTTGTGATAATTGACAGCATTTTCCTGTTTAGTGGTATGTAAAATAATTGTAATAGAATCTTTGATTCTACGAAATAGGGTAGCTACTACAGCTTCTCTTAGAGTCTAATATCTAGCTCCCCACACGCATTCAAATAGTCATTTAACAGTTATTTATTGTTTACTTGCTACACACCATGTACTATTATGTGCAGAACATGCAGCAGGTTAACAAAGTCCCTCCTCTCTTGGGAGATTTCATTCTATTTGTGGAAGGCAGACAATAAAGTACATAATATCAGATTGGTAAATTGCTATGAAGGAAAATAAAGCAAGATAAGAGGATAGAAAGTGACTGGGTTGGGCCATGAGAGGGAGATTGCTAATTTAGGTGGATGATCAGGGAAGACCTCTAATAAAGTACCACCTATAATGGAAAGGATATTCTGTTCCCTCCCTACCAGTGCACCCTCAAAGAGTTGATTCCCTAAATTTTATCTCTGCTTTTGTCATGTAATTTCTTATTTACACGAAGGATCAAAGTTGCACAGTATACCATTATTTTGCTGTAGTGCAGGTAAATCTTGTGATTCAAGAACTATATGCTAATTAGAATCTGCAATGAATGCTGGAAAGGATTTATATTATGACTCATTTTAATAGTTAACTTTGACTTAGGTTCAGAGCCCTGCTGTAACTTTTTCAGACACTGTCCTCGTAATTCCTTTTCAGTCATAAGGTCTTTCTTCATTCTCCAATTATAGTATGTTCAGGAAAGTTTCACCCTGTCCCACCCTCAGGTCAGAGTTAAGCACTCCTCTGTCTTCCACTCATTCTCTGGAAAAATTAGGAATTCTTTGAACTTTGCACAACTGCTGTCCTCAGTGCACATGGAACTGCTAGTTTACCACAGTTATCAGGATACTCAAAGTTCAGACTTTTTGCTTTTCTTGAGACCAAGTTCTCTGTGCTCAACTTTTCTATTTCTATCATCACATTTTAGGTCTGCTTCATTTTATTTATTTTTAAAAGCTTTCAGTTCTTAATATCAGATGTATGGGCACCAAAAAAGGAGTGTTTTTGCCTCCCCTTCTCTCCCCTATTTATCCCCCTATACTCTCTTCCACCTACCCTCACCCCCAATCACCACACTGTTGTTTGTGTCCATGAGTTCTTTCTCTATTTTTTTCTTTTTTGCTCAATCCCTCTATCTCCCAACACCCTTGCTACCCAGCAGAATTGTCTGCCTGCTTTTTATGAGTCTATCTCTATTTTGCTTGTTAGTTTAATTCATTAAATTCCACATATGAGTGAAATCATATTGTGCTTATCTTTCTCTGACTGGTTTATTTCACTTAGCATAATAATCTCCAAGTCCATCCATGCTTTTGCAAAGAGTAAAATTTTCTTCTTTTTATGGCTGAGTAGTTTTCCATTGTGTAAATGTACCATCACTGTCAAAAAACTGTGTTTTTTATTGTGAAGGGCAGGGCAATACATGACAACTTCAGTTAGCAGTACCTTGGTTCCTATTCTCTTGCAGCTACTGAAGGAATATCTAATAAAAGAGTAATATGCAAATTGACCCTTGCTCCATTACACCTAAGCCACACTCACCAGCCAAGCCACGCCTACCAGCCAATCAGAGGGGCTGCATGCAAATTAACCCAGCCAAGATGGAGGCTGGTAGCCACGGAGCTAGAGTAAGCAGGAGGCTTCCGTTGCAACTGCCTGATTAGGCCACCTCACTGGGATGTTGGGTCAATGTGAGCTGTGGGCAGCCTGAAAACGGCCCTCAGCCCCTCACCCAGGCTGGCCATACCCCAATGGGGTGAGGGTTCCCACTGGGGGGACTTGGCCAGCCTGCAAACAGCCATCAGCCCCTCACCCAGGCTGGCCAGGCACGCCAGCAGGTGGATATCCCCTGAGGGGTCCCAGCTGCGAGAGGGCACAGGCCGGGCTGAGGGACTTCCCCTCCCGCCATGTGCACAAATTTTTGTGCACCAGGCCTCTAGTCATTACATAAGAGTAAATAAGTTTTTTATTCGTCCCTCCATTTTGTGAGGCACACATGAAAATTGATTATACTTTTGTCATCTTGTTTACCCCATATGACCTTTTCAGAATGGATAGGCATAAATGAAATAAAAACCTGTCTTAAAAATACTTTTGAGCTTTGAACAATAAATTTATTGCAGCAGACTTAAATTCTAACTCATATGGTTCAAAATAAGTGTGCTTATTTCTTAGAAGGAATATTTTTAGTTTAAAGTATGTAGATTATATATTGCGTAACCCATGTAACTTTATACAAAATGAGTAGAAGTCCTTCTTAAAATGTAAAATTTTGTTTAAGTTTAAGAAAACAGTTTTATTGAACTTTATTTAAAAAACATTCTCAAACATGAAGTGAGAGTTCAGAGTACTTGGTTATTAAGTACATTTTAAACTCCAACTTTATTTGGAAGTTTGGAAAATGTTCAACTTTATGAACATTATTTGAAGAAACATCACTGGTCTTTTGTGATCTGAAAAAGAAAATATATTTTGTTCAGATTTTTATTTCTTTATTTGAGTTTTGGGTGTTGGCCCTTTTGGTGCAACGGTTTTTCTAGAAATGTGAAATGTGTTGCCTTTATAGGAGTCTTTGGTTCTTAAGTGAAAGATCTCTTTGTGCACAAATTTGTACTCAGAAATAACTTTCTCCTGTAGTCATTAGGAAAACAAAAATTTATACCACTGAGGTGAGTAGGTAGAAAGAAAGAAGGATAATTCTATTGATAATTTATTTCCAGGTTTAAATATTTATAAATTAGAATACTGAGTTGAAATAAAATGTTTTGATTACTAAAATGTTTTAATAAAATCATGATGTTTTAAAGCTATTTATTTTAAACAAATACACAATATATTATAGTTTAATGCTTGTAAACAACCCTTTTTCAGTTAATATTTATAAGGAATCATTATTTGTTTTACAAATCTTTTGACTGGAGTAATTGATACTATCTGTCATAGTAACTTGAAATTATGTATATGTGTTTAGACACATATATATATTTTTTTTCTCAATTTTAGCTACAGTTATGAAGTAGTTTTATTTTTAAATTTATTTATTTTTAATATATTTGTGTTGATTTTAGAGAGGAAGAGAGAGGAGGAGAGATAGATAGAAACATGTGATGAGAGAATCATTGATCATTGATCGGCTACCTCCTGCACACTCCACACTGGGAATTGAGCCTGCAACCTGGGCATGTGCTCTGACTGGGAATCGAACCTTCACCTCCTGGTTCATAGTTTGATGCTCAACCACTTATTCACGCCAATTGAGCTAAATTTATTTTTTATTGTTGACAATTTTATAAATGACCCCATTTCCCCCACTTTTCCTCCTCCACCCAGCCACTTTCCCCACCCCAGGACTTCACCACACTGCTATCTATATCCATGGGCTATCCAGATATGCATATACATTCTTTGGTTAATCTGTTTCTGTCCCCTCCACCCACTTCCCCTCTGAGATATGTCAGTATGCTCCATGCATCCATACCTCTGGACCTGTTTTGTTCATCAGTTTTATTTTGTTAATTGAAGTAGCTTTAAAATACATTGTAAATCACCATTACCCATTATCATATTCCAGGATATCTAGTTGAATGACTATAGTTTTTGCCATCTAATTTGCTATAAAATAGTACCTCTCTTTTAAAAGTATCTTAGCAGCTTTATGGTAAAGGTACTTGAAGAGGGTGGCATCAGGAAATTTGTCTCTTGTGCTCCCTGTATTTATTACTGTCTCATACTACTTGAGAACTTTCCCTTTTGTAAAACTTGTGTCAGGTCATAAAGTGTTTTTGTCTTTTATTTATAACTAGAGGACCAGTGCACGAATTCATGCATTAGTGGGGTTCCTCAGCCTGGCCTTTAGGATCAGGCCAAAACAGGCTCTGACATCCCTTGAGGGGTCCGGGATTGCAAGAGGGTGCAGGCCAGGCTGAGGGACCCTACAGGTGCACGGTCGGGGCTGGGGAGGGATGTGGGAGGTTGGCCAGCTGGGAAAGGACTGCAGGAAGGCTCCAGGGTGTGTCCAGCCTGCCTCCCTCAGTCCTGATTAGCTAAAACCCAGCAGCAAGTTAACCTACCAGTCAGAGAGCATCTCTCCCTTGGTGGTCAGTGCACGTCATAGCGACTGGTTGACTGCCCCCCAGTGATCAGTGCATGTCATAGCAAGCGGTTGAGCAGCCTTAGCATGTAATTAGCATATTATGCTTTGGTTTAACAGCCGACCAAACATTTAGCATATTAGGCTTTTATTATATAGGACTATTTCCTTTTAGAAAATACTTAACTTTCCAGAACAAATTATTCATCTTAGAAATGAATAGAAAGCCTATATTTTTCACATTTTTTTTATCAGATCATTCCAGAATTTATTTTGCAATATTTTATGCTGCTTCATTAGTATGCTTAGTACCATCATCATTAGGCTTGACATTACTCATTTATGAAAGAAATTTTAAATGTTGTTCTCAGGAACCTCATGAGGGGGAAAACTGACCACTTTATTTTCTTTGAGTGTCTTAATATGACACATAAAAGCATATTAGAATTGCAGCTTTTGATTTCATGATGATCAAGAAATTATCCATCTACATTTCTTACTGGGCTGTTATGATTGAGTACTTTGTAAAATAGTACTCTGTCACTTGCTCTGTGTTTGCATATATTTACCCTTGCCATCTCAAATAAGTCATCTTATTTGCTACTAGGAACAGAGAATGTCTTAAAAGCTAATAGATATTTTATATTTTATTGAGTCAATACTCAATATTGCCTAGAATTTCTATCATGATAAAAATAATAAAGTAATTGTGATAAGAACAATAAGTTAAAATCTGATTTCACACTATACTTTAGATGTTCTTTTAGATGCAATTATATCTTAAAATTAATATATTTATGTAGCTCTGTCTTTGTTGATTTATACTAACAAGCTACGTTTTACTTACCTTTACCTTGGATATATATGCTAACCAGATTTCTCAATGGTTCTATTAAGAAATTACTTCAAGTCCACATTCTGGAAATTATTCTCATAGTTATAGTCTTCTTCTCTAGAATTTGACATTATTCCCTCTTGTGTTATAGTAATTTGGCCCAGCTCTCTTTACAATGTTTTTCCACCAATAGTTTATAGCACCTGAATTTGAAATACAGGTGCAACACAATGCTTTCCACACGAATAGTGCTGAAAACAAAGAATTTCACTATGAATTATTATGACATTAAGATAACTACTGTTTAACAAGAGTAAATTTATTATGTTTTGTTTCACATATTAGATGCATATAAATTCATTCTGAGCTGAACTTTTTTGTTAACTTGGGCAAGTCTTGTCAGATACAGTGCATTCTGCTATAGATTACTACACAGGCCTAAGGACAGGTGTATGGAAGTAGTTAAGGATTTCAGTTTCTGCTTGTTGGTTGTCAATCTCATTTTGCTAAGACGGTGATTTTTAAAAAGTGACTTGTGGGTTTATTTTGCTAGTAGTTTTATTTGCAGAATATATAGAAAATAGTGAGGGAGACTGCTATGCCGAACTTTAATACATTTAAATGCATTACTAACTAATAGGTAATATTTATGGAGTACCCATTATGTGCTAGGCACTATCTTGTGCATTTTACATATTTTTTACATACTCATTTAATTCTCACAGCTACCCTAAAAGGTAGTATTGATCTCCTCATTTTACCTATGAGAGAAAGAGCATTCTTAACTGATTAGCTAAGTCACACTAATAAGTGATAGGGCAGAGGTATGAACCAGTCTGACTACAAAAATCCAGCACTGCCTGGCAAGTATGTATTTCATGAAAGAACTGATTGTAATGTAGAAATGAAAGGAAACTTGGAGAAAGGGCAGAAAAAAGATAGTATAGAATTGATAATTGTGAAAGCAGGAAAAATTGACCATCATTAGACTATATACACTAGAATTGGGGAAAAAGCAGCCTATAACCAGCAATTTTTAAAAAAGATATGATTCAAGAAAATGAGATGCTTTCTTAAAAGGCTGTGTCCAGGGTCATGGGGACAAGTAAAGATAAATCTCACTGCTTGTGGAGAGGATGTGAGAAAAATACCATTCACTTTCCTTTTTATCAAGAAAGATTTCACCTTGAAAGGGCAAATTAAAGATTGAGTAAAATCACATAGTGTCAAAAGGGATAATTTATTTACTTTAAATGAGTCCTAGTTTTCAGGCATAAACAACTTATATTGTCAAGGACTGAAAGATTCACAGTGGGCAACTATTTCCTTTTGCAAAGAGCAGAAAAAATAAATTCTGAAAAATATACAGTCCAGTAAAGTTGATAACAACTTTTAACATAATTCTAGATTGGGTTTTAAAATAGATGGTTTTGGTGATTAGGAAAAGAAAATTAAAACTGAAAATATTACTCTATACTCACTAGAATGGCTAAAATAACCAAGTGTTGCCAAGGATGTGCAGGAACCAGAACCCACTTCCACTACTAGTAGGAGGGTGCAGCTATTTTGGAAAACATTTTCGTAGTTTCTTGAAAAGTAAAACACACTAGCTAGTTCCAGCATTTTCATTTAAAAGAAAATAAATGTGTCCACATAAACATTTGTACATGAATGTACAACTGTATTTGTAATAACCCAAAACTAGAATCAGCAAGTGCTATCAAAAAGAAAATGGAAAAACAAATTGTGGTATATTTATACTAGAATACTATCCTATATAATAAAAGGGTAATATGCAAATTGACCCTAACAGCAGAACCACTGGGAATGACTGGTCACTATGACATGCACCACCAGGGGGCAGACGCTCAATGCAGAAGCTGCCTCTTGGTGGTCAGTGTGCTCCAACAGAGGGAGCTCTGCTCAGCCACAAGCCAGGCTGACAGCTGCCAGTACATCAGTGGTCGCGGGAGCCTCTCCCACCTCCTCAGCAGCCCTAAGGATGTCCAACTGCAGCTTAGGCCTACTCCCCACTGGCAAGTGGACATGCCTGTGGTTCAGAGTGTTAGTGGAGGTCTCTTTAAGTGAGGGGTGCAAATTATACACAGCAGAGAGAATTTAGGTTACAAAATGTCTCCATTTATTACTCTGATAGTTACATAGCTCACTCAACAATTTCCAGGGAGCCCATAAATTCATAGGTTTTTATCTTACACTTGATTTACTTTGCACAATTATAAACCAAGGACATTCTGCTAAAAACAAAAACATTCCATAGATAAGGACTTTCTTTCGTAACAGAAATAGATCTTGTATGTCAGTTCCTTAACTCTTCCTTCTTTCCAACATCACAGCTATCTTGAGGACTATGAAGGTCTATTAATACTGAAGGTGGGCTAGATTTGTTCACTATGGTTCAGAAGGGCAAAACTGGTTCCAGAGAATAGAAATGAAAAGGATGCAGGTTATGGTTTGCTACATTAAAGCCTTTCTGACAATTACATGAGAAGGTCTACAAAATGGAAATGCTCTCATTGCTAGGTGTGTGCTGCCAAACAGGGTGCAGGGAAGAGGAGCTTCTGCTTTTCATGCAGGTTGAACTTGATGGCCTCCACTTCCCATCCAAATCTAATAGGTTTGTCTCTAATAAAGTAGTACTATTTTCTTATATATTCTTAAATTTTACTGTCTTTACTGACTTACAGGAAAGAAAGACATTATTATTTTTCTAAACTCATATAATTTTACTTGCTGTTTATTTGAAATCTTTTTTTTCCCCTCTTGATTTTCTCAAGTCATTTGTGATTTCCTTTTTTCCCCTCCCTCAGTTTAAGATCCTTAATGTACCCATGTCTTCCCAACTTGCTGCAAATCATTGGAACCAGCAACAGGCAGAACAAGAAGAAAGGATGAGAATGAAAAAGCTCACATTAGATATCAATGAACGACAAGAACAAGAGGATTATCAAGGTATAAAATCATTTATAGGACAGAAATATAAAAATTTGATTCCTTTAGGGTTTTTAAAATAGAGAATATAAAAGATATGTTGACCTTTTCATACCGTGTTTATATGTACTTAGTCTGAGGAGTTGAATGTTTTTTGTAGTCCATTCTATCTTCATTTTTTTCTCACCTGTTTGTAAAATAAAAATAATTGTCATCATAATTTGCTAATTCCATAATTCATTTAGATTCCATACCATTAGAGCTATGTTTGCAAGTGAGATAATACATTTTAAATTATGTTATCAGCCAAACTGTGAGCAAATTAACTCAATAAATATTTATTACCTCTTTGCCTGTCTGGGAATCCTGGTCTTGAGGAACCCATATTCCTTCTGATTTGAGGGTATGCTCAAATTAGAACACTACTTTTGTATATATTTAGTTATACTTCACATTCTTGGATTAACTGGAACTTTATGCAAAGAATCCATGGATACCTCATAAGCCAGCTTTTTGGCATCTCTGTGGCACCCAGATTCTAGAGCCATAATATAATATATATAAAAGCCTAAGCAACAGAACAACTGGTTGCTATGATGTGTACTAACCACCAGGGGGCAGATGCTTAACCCAGGAGCTGCCCCCTGGTGGTCAGTGTGCTCCCACAGCCAACCTCTCATGGCCCCTCCGCCTGGTCCACCTTCCACTGCCCTGATTGGCCCTGATTGCCAGCCAGGCCGAGAGACCCCACCCTCAACCACTGTCCCACACTGGCCAGGCTTACAAAATGCTTTTCTGTGCAAGAGATTGTTATGTAAATAAATATTCAGTTTTCTGTCTTTAAATCCCACATCTAGCTTCTCCTCTTGCTGTTGATAGACAGCATTCTTCTTTAATATAATTCTTTATTATTGAAAGTATTGCATATGTTCCTTTTTTCCCCCCATTGACCCCTCCAGCCCATGTCCAAATCCCCCCCCCCCCCCCGGCCTTTACCGCCCTATTGTCTAGATAGACAGCATTCTTAATAATCCTATATAATAAAGAGCTAATATGCAAATGGTCCTCGCACCGGGGCCGGAGGACCTGAGGCTGCGCCCCCATGCAGGGCTTGACGGGGGTGGGGCTGGCCGGGTCTAGGTCTCGTGTGATTTCGAGGTGTGCAAGAGTGGGCGGGGACTTGACTCTGGGTCCCGCAGTGCGCCCCGTCTCTGACAGGAGGAAGATTTTAATACACATTTTACTAATTTTCTTTCATCTCTGACACTTCTATTATAGATGAAGAACAAATAGCAATATTAAAATATTTCCTCTAATACCCTTTTAATGTGCATGAATTTCGTGCACTGGGCCACTAGTCTGTCCTGCCTAATAAACGAGTTATATGCAAATTAACTGTCACTCAGTTACTCCTCACTCCATCACAAAGATGATGGCGGTCACGGAGCTGGAGCTTGCAGGAGGCATGGGTTGCCCTGGTGATGTAGGAAGCCAAGCTTCCTGCCTGCCCTTGCCAGCCCTGAGCTCTGCTCAAGGCTACAAAGTTTCAATTATAGAAGATAAATAAACCGCAGATACCTGGCCTCTGCTCAAGGAGGGGCTGGGGGCTTTGGTTGCCAGGGGCAACCTGACCTGGGCTTCATTTAAGGCTACAAAGTTTCAATTGTAGAAGTTAAATAAATCCCAGATACCTGCTTCCTGCCCATGGGTGTGGCCAGCCTGAAAACGGCCATCAGCCCCTCACCCAGGGTGGCCAGGCACCCCAGCAGGATCCCCCACCCTGATCCAAGATACCCTTTAGGGCAAACCAGCCGACTCCCACCCATGTAACCAGGCCTCTATCCTATATAATAAAAGGGTAATGTGCAAATGGACCCTACCAGCAGAACGACTGGTCACTATGATGTTCAATGCAGGAGCTTCCCCCTGGTGGTCAGTGTGCTCCAACAGGGGGAGCTCTGCTCAGCCACAAGCCAGGCTGACAGCTGCCAGTACAGCGGTGGTGGTGGGAGCCTCTCCTGCCTCCTCAGCAGCGCTAAGGATGTCCGACTGCAGCTTAGGCTTGCTCCCTGCTGGCAAGTGGACATCCCCCGTGGGCTCCTGCGCTGCCAGAGGGATGTCTGCCTGACAGCTTAGGCCCGATCTCCCCTGCGGAGCAGACCTAAGCCAGCAGGTGGACATTCCCCAAGGTGTCCCAGACTGCAAGAGGGCACAGGCTGGGATGAGGGACTTCCTGAGTGCACACATTTTTGTGCACTGGGCCGCTAGTGTATATATAAAAACTTAAGTGACCATCCAACTGTTTGGCCATTTGCCCAGTAGCTATGATGCACAATGACCATCAGGGAGCAGATGCTTGGACCAGCAGAAGAGGGAACCTGATTCCTTGCAGAATCGGACATGGATTAGGTTGCTATTGGGGCACTGTTGGCCCTGAATCTGCTTCATCCACACCCCAGACCCCTTGGGGGATGTCGGAGAGCCCAATCCCCACAGACCAGGCCGAGGGACCACACCAGGCCTTTAGTAAACAATAATAGCTCATACTCAGTATAACTATGGGCCAGACACTGTTTTATTTACTTTTTCAAAGCATTTAATCCTCACAGTTCTATAAATGATTATTATCCACATTTCACATTTAGGGAAACTGAACTCAAAGTCCCACAAGTAATTAGTAACAGTGCTGGGATTTGAACCAGTATTATCCCGTTCCAAACACTATGTTTGTATACTGCATCTCATACTGATTTACTGCCTCCCAAGATATTTACATAAAGGCCAAATTGACAATAAGGGAGACATTGGGTTTTAAAGAGTGCATCTCATTTCTTGATATGATCATTCAATCTTTAATCATTTTAATCTGTTTAATGGTCATTTTTCTTTAGTCAGCAATCTAACTGAACTTGATCTCCCTGGTGTTTTGTATGCTTCATGGGGGAGAACATTTATCAGAGTTCACCACCTTTTCTGTTTTGCTCCTCATGACAGAAATGCTGCAGTCTCTTGCCCAGCGCCCAGCTCCAGCAAACACCAATCGTGAGCGGAGGCCCCGTTACCAACATCCAAAGGGAGCACCTAATGCGGATCTAATCTTTAAGACTGGTGGGAGGTAGGACTGGTTTCTCTCATTTCTCCCTTAGCTCTTCTGTGAATAAATTAGGTAATTCTGGATTATAGTTAATGATAAAGACCTAATTATTAGCAAAATAGAAAAGTCTTTATGTTGTAGGTATTTGAGAAAAGAAACCTTATTTATAAAATAATTACAGTTTTTTGGTTTTTTCTTAAGTCTTGATTTCAGCCGCACTGATTTTGGCTTTCACTCTCCAAGGGGTCTTTTCCGTTTTTAAGTTTTTTCTTTTGCATTTTTAGAGAAGACTGGCTGGTTTATAGATTAGTCTGAGAGAAACCATAGGCTTTGTGTTAGGATCTCTCAGGTCAGTGTTTAGTCATCTTAATATTTACAAAAACTCAAAACCTGATTGCTATACTTTCAAGCAAGTAGGTTGAGTTTGTTTTGAGTTATTTTGTTTGTTTTTTAAATGATGAAATGTCCTGCTGGGACTTAATGTCATTTTTACTTGAACTCGAATTGCTAAACCTTAAATAATTAAAATTCTATAAGGAATTTCATATAGAACATGTTCCCTAATAAAGCCTCTGTCTTTTTTAAAATCCGCTTTTAAAGAATAAAATTATTCAAAGATTTTCTGGGACCTCATCTAAAACTTACACCATCAACTCAATTTTCTTTTCTTGTTGTCGGGTTATGACCCAAAGTGGCATTGGCTTTGCTGCTCTTACTAAGCTCTCTCTGAGTATTAGTTTTTAGGCTGAGGATATACAACAGACCCAAGATGTCACCTTGTTTTGGGGGGCAGTGAATAGGTGTAGAAAGAAGTGTACTGGGAGTAGTAGCAGGAATAGCTTATTGTTGAGGAGAGTCACGAAAATGCAGATGTTGTTTGAGCCTATGTCTTTTACTCACTAATGTACTTATGTGTTCCTAATGATGGTTTTCTTTGAACTGTATGTTCAGGCAACATGAATCAAATTGAAATTTAGAAAATTGGTATGTCATGACTGTTTAGGGATCTGTTTTTAACGTCTGTTAGCTGTAATGTTTTTAGAAATTCTGGTTAGAAATGCTGGGGGGAAAGGAAAAGAAATGCTATACAAACCCATCTAATTAAGCATAGTAAGATATAAGGTTATATTTAATTATCCAAATTTCATTAAAGTTCTTTAATAAAACCTTTTATTTCTGCCAAAATGTAGAAGCAGCTAGCTAGGTTAACATGCCATGGAAATATTAGTTTCCTGCTTTTGTGTTTTTTTAGAGTAGCTTTAAATATATACCACAGTGTTCTTGATAATACCTGTTTCCTTTTTTTGTCTTGTGATTGGAAGAAAGAATTGTTAGAATGTTTTTATCTTGATGTTCTCTATCAAGTTCACCTGTCCATATTGCAGGTGTAGCATCTTCCTGATTGATACACAATTGATATCTGTAGTAGGATTTGCCCCTCTCAACTTACATGCATCCAGCTCCTACCAGGGATTCAGACCTGCACTATGGAAAACTGAAATGTCGGGGGGAAAAAACGTATTAACGCTCAGTCTGTTTATATGTCCACTGGGAAAAACAAGTACAGGTAGCTTGAGAGAGCTAATTCTCTCATTGAAAGTCTGTTAAGTACCAAGCATTTCTTAGGCAGTAGGAACAAAAATATAGTATAAACTTATATGTTATAATGGATGTATATATGAACACAAAGGCATGCCTTTCTTAATTTGGCACCAGTTTTTCAGTCATTTTTCAAAATTTTTGTTAACATTTCTGTTTTTCTTTATTCCTTCCACCTCTGCCTGCCCCTAGTTAGGCAAACTTGGGAGAATTGGCCACATTTGTTTTTTCTCACCTCACACTGTGAGGCTAACTGAAGTCTGCTGCCTTCCTGCCTTTTCACTGAAACTGCCTTCAGCCACCAATCTGCCTCTGAATGTTTCAGTCAGGAAGGAGTCTTTAGGCTATCAGAGCACTTAGCATGTGGACCATCCTTTTCTTCTTGGCACACTCTCACTTCACTTGGCTCTGCTGTCTTCTGGTCTTTCTTTTCTTTCACTGACTCCTCCTACTTCTGTCTCCTTATTCTTTCTGGACTTGCCTCTGCCTAGAGATACTGTGTCTTTAGTTTCTGACTGTATATCCAACTATCTTCTAGATAGCCACCTAGATGTCTCAGAGGAACATAACCTCAGTGTGTCCTCAACCCCCAAGCCAATCTGCTCCCCTGTTCTCTGGTTTAGTGAATAGAAACACTGCCCACCCAGTTGTCCAGACTACAAATTTCCCTCAATTTCCATATCTAGTTAATTAACAAATTCTCTAATTCTTCTGCTGTATGGCTCTTACACTTTCCCATTTTATTCCACTTCTACTGCAAGGTCCTAGATCCAGCTACCATCACCTCTCATTGCATTATTGCCAGCAGCCTCCTGATCTACTTCTCATTCTTCAGTTTCAATCCCTTCTATTTTGTCTCTGTTGTACCCACAGTGTTATTTCTTAAATGAAATCTGCTGTTTGATTATGTGAGCTCTTCAGTGGGTCCTCATGGCTTGTAGTATAAAGTTCAAATTCCTCCACTTGGTTAACATGTTGAGAGTGTACTTACTACCTACCTTATCACTTGCTGTTTCCCCCTCTACTCCCAACCAAGCTAGCCTTTTGGTTCTTTCATCGTCTTTTCACCTCCCTCTGTTTGGAACCTTCTTGTGCTTTCCCCCTGGCAACACTGCTCCTCCAGCAGGTGTCTCCTTAGTATTCTAAAGTCTGACATAGGTCAGTGTATTTGCTGCCCTGGCTCAAGGCTAATCACTTGCTAATCACTTGCTAGCTTGCCTATGTTCTCCATGAGATTGAAGAATGGGAGCAGAGGCAAAGCCATTATAACTCCTCCATAGCTTTTAGTTCCTAGCACGTAGATGCTCAATAAATATTTATTGAATGGACAAAGAGCCTTTTACAAGAATATGTGTAGTCATTTAATAAACTTTTTCCACATGTTCTGCTCCCTAGCTCTTCTCCCTCCTATTTCCTGATTTTTTGCGAGAATCCCAACTCTTGAGCTACCCTCTGTACCTGGTTTAGCTATCTTTTTAAAATAATAACTCAAAAAGTAAAATCCGGACTTGTCCATTACTCTTGAAAATGGTGCTCTGCCAACTATTGTGATATTTTCAGAGCCAGGGCTACTGTTACAGTGTCCTTGTGATAGCAGTGTAGAGGAACAAGGAGACATGTAAATGTGAGCTTTTTAGTCTGTCGAGCACCAAATGTTTTTTAAACTTGTTTTTAAGTGAACAAATGTAGTCACACTAACTGATGGGGTGGATTTTCCTGGTGGTTTGGCGCCTTATTGTTTTATTTTTTATTTTTTTAAAATATATTTTATTGATTTTTTACAGAGAGGAAGGGAGAGAGGTAGAGAGTTAGAATCATCAATGAGAGAGAAACATCGATCAGCTGCTTCCTGCACACCCCCCACTGGGAATGTGCCCGCAACCAAGGTACATGCCCTTGACTGGAATCGAATCCGGACTCTTCAGTCCGCAGGTCGATGCTCTCTCTATCCACTGAGCCAAACCGGTCAGGGCAGCCTCTTTGTTTTATTTTTAACACTGGGCCAGACTTAGCAGAAATATGTATATGTAGAGCAGTGGTTTACCAGATGTCCTCAGGAGGACACGCTGGGTGTGAATTCCTATACAAAGGAGTGAAAAGAAAATTCTGTGAATGAGGTCTCAAAAACTGTTATCAATTTGGCTCTTAATCTGGCTAGTGCTTTAAAAATAAGTTATTAATATTATTGATGTTATATGGCAGATAAAGGGAAGTTTATTTAGAAACTGGGTATCAAACCAGCTTAATGTTTTTCTTACCTATGGATTTTGATAAAGATCTGAGGCGTTATGGTTTTTTTCATTTTCTTAATCAGGATTGAAAGAGGCTATAAGTTAAAATCTCAGTCTTTCTAATGGGGTGGTAATGCGCTAACATTTGTTTATAAGCATTTGTTTATAACAAATTAAAACAACAGAAATGCTCTAAGTAAATAATTATCTGGATATCTTATAGTGCAGAACAAGGTTGTTTTCCACTCTGCTAGTGTTGAAAAAACTACAACTTAGCATCTTTGGCAGGTGTTAGTACTAATGTGGTTTATATGCTGCAAATTCATATGGATTATATCCCTGCTCCTTAAACTTTAAAATATGTATTTTAATCATCTTGATTTTTGTTGAACTGCAGGTTCTGATTAGTTTCTAACAAGCTCCTAGGTAATATCAAAACTGAGTAGCAAAGGGTTACAGATTATCAGACTTTTAAAAACCTATCTTTAGGAGAGTGTGCATATTTTATTAGATACTCTCTTTATATGTTCTTATTGTAAGGTTAAATAAGTGAGTTTTGTTAAAAATAGAGTCCCTCTGGAATCCAGAGTGTAAATTGTAAGTACTTTTTGGGTTCTTACATTTTTAAATCTCTCAGAGTCATTGTTTGCTTATAAACTAGTCAAGTGGCACCCCTACACTATAAATGATGTAAGTGTGTCTTATTTACCAAGGACTAGGAACATTTTTTTGCCTGTCATTCATTGTATTTACTTAAAGTATTCTATTTTAGACCATTGCTTTCTCTTGATTTCAGGAGACTTTTATTTTCTCTTTCTCTCAGGGAATACTTATATTAATTAACCTTTTTACCAGTTAATTCAGTTCTGCATAAATATGTACTTTTTTATATTTGGACTAGAGCTCGGTGCACAAAAATTTGTGCATGTGGAGGATGGGGGTTCCTTAGCCCGGCCTTTGCCCTCTCGCAGTCTGGGACCTCTTGAGGGATGTCCACCTGCTGGATTAGGCCCGCTCCCCGGGGAGATCAGGCCTAAGCTGGCAGTCAGACATCCCTCTGGCAGCCTGGGAGTCCTCGGGGGATGTCCACTTGCCAGCGGGGAGCAGGCCTAAGCTGCAGTTGGACATCCTTAGTGCTACTGAGGAGGCGGGAGAGGCTCCCACCACCACCGCTGTATTGGCAGCCGGCAGCCTGGCTTGTGGCTGAGCAGAGCTCCCCCTGTTGGAGCGCACTGACCACCAGGGGGCAGCTCCTGCATAGAGCGTCACAGTGACCAGTTGTTCTGCTGTTAGGGTCAATTTGCATACTACCCTTTTATTATATAGGATAGAGGCCTGGTTGCATGGGTGGGAGTCGGCTGGTTTGCCCGGAAGAGTATCTCAGATCAGGGTGGGGGGTCCCGCTGGGGTGCCTGGCCAGCTTGGATGAGGGGATCCTCACCCATTGGGGGTGTGGCCAGCCTGGGTGAAGGTCTGGGGGCCATTTTCAGGCTTCCCACAACCCTTCAGGATTCGGGTCCCTACTGAGGTGCCTGGCTGGAAACAGGTGTCTGGGATTTATTTAACTTCTGTAATTGAAACTTTGTTATCTTGGTCCCCAGCTCGAAGCCTGAGTTGCCTCTGGCAACCCAGGGTCCCAGCCTGGCAAGTATCTGGGGTTTATTTTCTATAATTGAAACTTCGTAGCCTTGAGTAGAGCTCAGGACTCACAGGGCTCTGGCTTCCTCCATGCCTGAGGTAACTCCAGCTCCGTGGCTGCTGCCATCTTAGTTGAGTTAATTTGCATGTTTGCTCCTGATTGGTTGGTGGGCGTGGCTTGTGGGTGTAATGGAGTGAGGGTCAATTTGCATATTACTCTTTTATTAGATTAGATAGATTTTATTCTTTGAAAATTTCTTGCTAATGTAGTTGTCTTGTGGAAAACTGTTAGTTTGCTAGAGATGCCATAAGAAAGTACCACAAACTGGGTGACTTAAACAACAAAACTATTTGCCTCACAGTTCTGGAGGCCAGAAATCCAAAGTCAGGCTGTAGTTGGTTCCTACTGCGGGCTGTGAGGGAGAATTATTCCATGCTTCTCTTCCAGCTTCTGATGTCTTGCCAGCAATCTTTGGTGCCCTTTGGCTTCTGCATCATCATCTGACCTCTGCCTTCATGTTCATGTGGCATTCTGCTTGTGTGTGTGTCCAAAACCCCCCTTGTACTAAGGACATGTTATACTGGATTAGGAGCCCATCCTACTCTGATATGGCCTCTTCTTAACTGATTACATCTGCAATGACCCTGTTTCCAAAGAAGGTCACATCCTGAGGTACCAGGAATTCAGACTTCAACATGAGTTTGGAGGGTACACAATTCAACCATAACAAAAATCATGAATTCTCAGCATCTTAGAAAGTAGTTGTAGGAAAAATACTCGGATCAGAATTGCTTTTTTTTAGTGCCCCTTTTCAGGCTCCTATTGTCTTAATCCAATAGGAGTTTGTGTTCTCTTTAAAAAGCACTGATTAGTCTGCAGTAAAGAATGGCTGGTGGTATTTAGAGATTTTTTTCTTGCCAGAGGTTTGTCCTCAGTTCTAGTTCTTTAATGTTGTCCTATTTGTGCTTCTAGGAGACGTTGATCCAGCAGCACATGTCATTTCATTAGGTCCTGTATCTGATGTTGTGGATAGTGGAGTCCTCCAGCAATTGAATGAGAGCAGTGGACACATCTCAGCATGTCGGTCTAGAGAGTTGCGAATCTGAACAACCTGGGACAGGCTGGGGCCATGAGGCAGAAACAGCAGCCTCTGCCAACACCGGAACAAGCCGCTTCCAGATAAGGCATAAACGGCCTTTTGTAATGGAAATCACGTGAGGGTTAATCTTCTCTGAGAATGGCAGTCAAGAAATGAGATGGTTAACTTGACTACTGAGCAGTTACACCCAGAAGAGCGTCAGTGAGATGACTGAGCCGGAGAAGAAGTGATTGTAATGGTAATGGTATGGGGGAAATGAACTTGAGTTTTAAACTTGATTTGAGTTACAGTGTCTCTGAATTGAACATCCCATGTTGGAAGAAGATACATTTGGGGGCTCCAGAACTACAGTAGGAAAGTATAGCGCAAGCAGTAAAATCTTCTAGTAAAAACTTACATGCAGGACAACAAAATGATGAAAAATATCAGAGTACCAGATAATCCACCAGGAAGGCTTTTGTTTAGGAATTTGTTTCAAGAGGAACAGGGGATGAGGGACAAAAGTCAGTTTTATCCATCAGAGTCAGTGATATAAAATTGCCTATTTGGGTAAAAGAAAAATGTGAAAGACTTAGTATAACAAAGAGCATGGATTCAGATGGCTTAGGGAAGTCACACCAGCCTGAGAAGAGGGATTCTGAGCCCATTGTAAGTATCATTGAAAACAAATGTGCCAGTCAGCATGTCACAGAAAATGGACGAAGGACAGCAAGAAGTGGATCAGAAGATTTTGTTGACCTTCATGGGTTTACAGCCTCTGTCTCTAAACAAAGTATGGAAACAGTAGAGCTTTTATTTTGCTTTTGTTTTTGTTTTGTTCCTCCCCTCTCCCCCCAAATAGAAATGAGGGTTCTTAGTCTGTTTCTGGCAATCTGTTAATTTATTAGGATAGTTGTCTTTCGTTTGCTTTTCAATAGGCATAGTAAATTTAGTTAAAGAGCACATCTGTATGCTACAACTTGATTACATCTTTTTTCTAGCTATTTTGCATTTTTTCTTTTACCATGTTTCAGTTTCTGCATGTAGAATTAAATAAGAAACAAAACTTGTAAAGTTGTAACATTTCACATGGAAATGCTGCCCAATCTTCACCAGCTTCAGAAATCTGACCTTTGCCGATGCTGCAATAAAGTGTTGTAATTTAGATATGCTGTAGTTGGGTTTTATTTGGTTTTGGAAACCTACTAAATGGATAAATCAGTATCTTCCAAGGTCATCTTCGTCCTTGATAAAGTTGTCTCAGAGACTATTTCTTCAGCATGCCACTAGTATTGCTGCTCTCACTTTAGTGTTCTGTATTTGCATTTTTTCTGGGTGCCTGAGTTATTAGCTTACCTTTGGGTCAGTACAAAAAGTAGCCTGTGGAGTCCAGTGGAATAAATAGGCTTAAAACTAATTAAGATAGAAAATGTTGCCATAGCACGGTCTAACATGAGGAGCGTTTATGTTTTTACCAGAATGTGTGCAAACCTGGGTGATAAAAGCCTTTGTAAGGCAGGTAACTCAGAAAGGAATTATAAGAACCATTGCTTTCCATTTCTTTCTAGGTGTTCATTCTAGGGCTGACTTACACGATCCAAAAGAGTGCCTGGAACCACTATTGCTAAAATTTTTAAAATTCAGCTGAGAGTCATTAGAGTTTGAAAAGAAATAGAATTTTACTTTTAAAAGAAAGTTTCGAAAGTCCTTAACAGTTGTTAACCCTGTTCTCCAACACTTCTCACCATCTTCCTTGCTGACCTATATGCTATTTCTTACTACTTTGTGTTGGGGAAAATGGTTTACAAGTTTTGTCATTTCTGTTTTAAATTGTTGAGAGGAGCCAGAGATAATTACACTGTATATTATATACACAGCGCAGAGGATATCTGAAAGTCAGCTGTAATTCACCTTCATTCACCTTTCATATGTCATCTAGAAAGAACAATTGTAGTGTGTTTGGGAACCATAAAGAAAGATCAAATAAGATGGTACTTAGTTAGATTACTCTAACAAAAATAGCTTACTGGTGACCAAAAGATTAGTGATACGTAAGGTATATTCTGTGTTAACCACCAAGAAGCTTGCTTATATTTTAAAATAAAGGGGGGGGGAAGCCACCTGATTTTTAGAAATACTGTTATTTTCATAATTTTGCCAGTCTTTTGGACTTCTCTTTCCCCCTTGTGATCTACTAAAGGAAGAGATGTTAACAAATCAGGTGTTAGCTGACAGACTTTGCCCTTTAATCCTTTGACTCCAAAAGGATTAAAGGGCAAAGCTAAAAAACCTCTGGGAACCTAAGAGTCTGTCCTGATGAGAACTGTCCAGGTCCTTGCATATTCTTAGTTTCTGTACTTGACCCACAGAAAAAAACCTGGTGGCTAGACAGAAGAAAGGGTACACATAGCACACAGTATCTAGAAGAGCCAAACAAGAAGAAAGACTAGTGAAGTGAAGAAAGACTAGAAAAGTGAACCATAAGCAAAACACAGAAATATAAAGAGGAGAGATCCTGGCCCAGACTCTGCAGAGGAAACACCTTTTCTGACTGCTCATTGGCTAAGCACCCTGTATGCCACTGGTAATATTCTTAGTAACTTGGGTAATAAGAATCCAAAAAGGTGATCTAGGGTTTTTCCACCACACTCCTGGAGAAAAAAATGAAGGTCCACTGCTGGAGGGCTAAGAAATGTCATATCCTGCCCTAGCCAGTTTGGCTCAGTGCATAAAGCCTCAACCTGCTGACTGCAGGGTCTGGGTTCAATTCTGACGAAGGGCATGTACCTAGGTTTCAGGTTCCTCCCTGGCCGGGACCCAGGTCAGGGCATATGCAGGAGGCAACCAATCAAAGTGTTCCTCTCTGTTGTTTCTCTCTGTTTTTCCCTTCTCTTCCACAATCTCTAAAAATCAATGGAAACATATCCTCAGGTGAGGATAAAAAAATGAAAGAAATGTCATATCCTATGAAAGACATATCTTTAAAATGCCTAAAGAATGTTGTCATTTCTTCATGGTGAAGGAACTGGAGTCCGTGTTAATGAAAACACCTTGGTGGCTGCAATGACTGGCAGTGGCTGCAGCAGCGGGGTGATGGGACTGGTGGCTTCCCCTGATGAGCCTAGTAGCCTCCCACAAAGGGAGGCCAGACTGCAGCTTAGGCCTGCTCCCCAAGGGGAGCAGGGAGCGGGCCAAAGCTGTCAGTAGGACACCCCCTGAGGGCTCCCAATATGTGAAAGGGGGCAGGCTGGGCTGAGGAACCCCCCCACCCCCTCAGCCCGATCTGCACCCTCTCCAATATGGAGTTCTTGTGGACTCTCACAATCCAGGACCTCTGGTTCTTAACTGCTAACCTGCCTGCCTGCCCTAACCACTCTGCCTGTCTGCCTGCCTGATCCCCCTAACTTTCCTCCCCTGCCAACCTGGTCACCCCTATTAACTTTCTTTTTTAATCTTATCCCCTTCACACACAATTGTATTTGACTTCTCTATTGGCTTCTTCCTCTCACACAATTTTTCTCCTTTATGTAAGTAACACTTTTCCTACTGACTCATCATTTATAAACTTTTCTTTCCTCCTTATTTCCTACTTCTGTTCCATCATCATTCTTCCCATTTTTCTACTACCCTCCTTCCCTTCCCACATTCCTTCTTTCCTTTATCTTTACCCCTGCCCGCCCTCCCCTTTTCCTTCCTTCCCACCTTAATTTTTTTCTTCACTTCCTCCCTCTGACCTGCTTTGCTCCCTCCCCCATTCCTTCCTTCTTCCCATTCTCCTTTTAAGCTCTACCAGCTCCCCCTTTATAACTTTTCTTCCCTCCCTCTTTTTCTCTCATCCTACCTTTGCCATACATTCTTCTCTACTTAATTCCACTGTTTTAATACCTATCTATCTACCTGCCTAATTATCCACTATCATTATCTTTTTTTCTTTTCTGACTTCTTTTAAAATCTGTCCCCAGTACACAACTGTACTTGGTTTTCATTATAGGTCCTACAGTTCACTCATACATCCTCTTTTTTAAACTCTGCTGTCCACTGACTCTTTTATAAAGTTCTTCCCTCCATCCTGTTCCACCCCTCCCCCACCTGGTTACTTACCCCCAAACTCTCCCTGGCTGCTGCTCTGCCTGCCCCCTGCCCATCTCTCCATCTCCTGGCTCCGGCCGGTTCACCCCAGCTCTGAAGGGAGATGGGGCCTCTCACAGGAGACCTCTGCCCCTGTGACAGAGAAAATGGAGCCAGTGAGAGAGTGGGCCCAGGAGGCCTTTGTGAGAGAGAGGGAGCAGCCCTCCTTCCCTCATTAAAGCTTCCTTCGTTATCCTCCAGCTGCCCAGCCGGCCCCACTGCTGCTGCGGCTGCGATGGTCCTGGATGGGTCTTGGGGCACACCCAGGCCAATCGTGGCCCCCGGGCCACAAGCTGGTCCCCACCCTACTATGGCTGTGATGGGCCTGGGTGGGTCGCACGAAGGCTTAGCAGTCTCAGTGCCTGTGTGTCCCGGGACCCACCCAGGCCCATCGCAGCCCCCAGGCGGGCTGGCTGCTCCCACCCTGGGCTGCCGCCTCAGTCTGCAGCAGAAGTCTTCAGTCTGCCCTGCTGGGCCATACATAGTCTGTGGCTTCTTCTGGGCCTCCCACCTCCGCCATCTTGACTGGGCTATTTTGCATACAGTCGCTCTGATTGGCTGGTGGGCATGGCTTAGGCGTCCCAAAGAGATGGTTAATTTCAATATTTCGATTTTATTAGATTATGGGTTGCTAGATTTTATTAATGGGTCATGACCAGACAGGAGGAGGTTGCACACGCCAGTGAGGCCCCGAGTGGAGACGACGACAGAGCCAGGGGGCCTGGTGAGCTGCCGGGCCCTGGATTGGGCTGCCCCCCCCACCCCCAGAGCCAGAGTGGACACGGACAGGGACAGGGGTGCGGCCCGCAGCCTCTGCAGCCAAGCGCATGCCTGGAGAAGAGATGGCGGTCCCACCTCCTGCGGAAGCAGCGTGGCTTCCTCCCAGCTCCCATGGGTGCTGGTGGCTCCCGCAGAAGCCGCACAGCTCCTGTGGAAGGAAGCAGCGCAGCTCCCAGCAGCGAGCTGCAGTTCCTGCCGGCTCCAGCAGAAGCAGCGGACGGCCTACGGTGCACGACATTGTGCGATGGGCTATTAGTACCTTTATAATGCTCTCCTGGAAAACCTGAGGTAATGGTTGTTCGTTTATTTTATTTTTATTTTTTATTGATTTCAGAGAGGAAAGGAGAGGAAGAGAGAGAAACATCAATGATGAGAGAATAATTGATCTGCCTCCTGCACAACCCCCATTGAGGATTGAGCCCACACCCAGCCATGTGCCCTTGACTGAATTGAACCCCGTACTCTTCAGTCTGCAGGCTGATGCTCTATCCACTGAGACAAATAATCAAGGGCTTTCTTTTTTTGCTTTTTTAAAATATTTTTTAATATAAAAGGCAGAGATGAAATATATCTCAGGTTCCCTTCCAAAATGGCTTTTAAGTTTTTTACATTCAGTTTTTTACTTCCAACAATGCAGAAGCCAGTACAGTAGGTCCTTGGGTTACTTCGGAGATCCATTCCTACAGTGTGGTGTAAGGCGATTTTCACCGTAAGTCGGAACCCACCTACATAAGCACCTATATCACTCACATGGAGCACATACGCAGCAGTAATGAAGTAAATTACAGTAAAAATAATTTAAAAGAAAGATAACAATTCCTGACCTTGTGGTAAATACATAATAAAAAACACAAAGCACACATGTATATACATCGAAATGATGAAACTTTTTTTTTATAAATAAATGGGAGATGGTGACATAACCATCAAGTCTGACATAACCTGAGGACTGTCTGTATGTTATTTAGTTGCAAATGAAAGATGCCCAATTTAAATTCTCTTAAACTCATGGGAGATTATTATAAGGATCCTAAAGTTTGAAACCAAGACAAGAGTATTATTGGGCTTTAGAGATGACTAAATGCAGTCTGAACTCTCATGTGCTTTCTGTTTCTCAGCTCTATTGTTCCCCTCCGTCTTAGTCTGTTCTGGCTGCCATAACAATACCACAGACTGGGCAGCTTAAACAGCAGGCATTTATTTCTCACAGATTTGGAAGCAGGAAGCTCAAGATCAAGGTGCCAGCATTATCAATTTCTGGTGAAGACTTGGCCTGCGATGGGCTGCTTTCTCAGCTGTGTCCTCATATGGCGTTTTCTCTCTGCAAAGGACACCAGTCCCATTGGGTCAGGGACCCAACCTAATGACTTCATTTAACCTTGGTTACTTCCTCAAAGGCCCCATCTCCAACTATAGCCACACTGGGGGTGGAGCTTCAACTTATGAATTAAGGGGGAAGAGAGGAGACACAATTCAGTTCATAACACTAACTGTAAACTTGGCTGCCAAATGTCCCTGACTTTTATGTCTTGAGGTACAGAAGTGACAGGTTCTCTGCAGCAAAATCTGCATATCCACAGAACTGCCGGTCCCACTTGGCATAGGTGTCTGTCCTTGGACCAGACATGTGGTCATGGGGGTGGGTATGGCTGCTCTCCAGGATCTTTCATAGTTAACTGGGGAGGGCTACTTCCCACATTCACTATGCAAAATTGAGGCTGTCAGGTTTTAAATGTGGATTTTCCACATAGCTATATAATCTTAACCGTTACCTCCAATAAGTTTAATTAAGACTAAAATAAGACCAAAATATTTATATAAATACTTGGCAGTCATTGGAAGAGAAAGATTTGTTGACAAATACTTATTGGTACATTCTGGATCAGAGACTGATCTAAGCACTGGGGATATCCTGGTGGGGAAAAAATCCCTGTCCTTATGGAACTGACATTCTAATGGGGGAAACAGACAAGACATGAAAAACTCAGTTAAATTAGTGATGATACCTGCAAAGTGCTTACTGCAAGGAGTGGCACATAGGAAGGATTTGTTTGATGATAGCTACTGTTACTATTATACATTTGCATCTGTTGTTTCCTCTGCCGGGAATATCCTGTTCTGTATCACTTGGCTCATACTACTTGCCTCTCAAAATTCAGTAGTCTTTGCCTCCTCTAGGAAACCTTGCTATGTCCTCACTACCCACCATTTTATTTAGGTGCTTTTCATAAGCTTTATTAAAATGCCTCTCTGCCTGCCTGCCCACCCCAGGGAGGGAGTAGATGAGGTTTAAAAAAGTGTGTTTGCTCTGCTGCTGTTTTGCAGAAGAGACTAGCAGAGACCCTTATTTGAGGTCTAGGAATGGAGGATCCCTGTGAAGTGCTCAGGAAATGCTCCCCTCCAGACTATGGGAACTCTGAAGTATCTGCTCAACCCCTAGGAAGTGCATGTGGCCATATTTTGAACCACCTGTCCCTGCCACATTCAGAATAGGACTTCTGCCCTTGACCCAAATTCTGCCTGACCTTTGCTATTGCCTCGCCTGGCTTGATCAGTTGAGTTCAGGAATTTGGAAAGTGGAAACAGGTCCCACTAGTCTGCCATTTCCCCGTTCTCACTGATAGTTTCATGAACTGTTTGCTTTGTAATCGAAGAGGTGAACAGGTGAGCTTCATGTATTTCCCCAAGAGCTCTATGCACCTGTGTACACTTGCCACTAGGGAGCACTCAGGGCTGGTACGTTTTTTTCAGTAGAAGCCCAGAGGCAAGAGATACCTACTAGGTTCTGAGGGGCAGTGAAGTCACCAGGCTGACTATGGTCCTTCACTCACTCATTAGATGTCTATGGAGCACCAGCTGCAATATTTCCTACCTGTTGGACCTTGGGTAGTTATTAACCTCTAGACCTCAGTTTTCTCTTCTGTAAAATGAGGATAAATTATTAGAGTTGGGTGAGGAATCAGTGGGATAATGAACATGAGAGCCCTAATACACTGGCGGTTGTATAGTGAGTGCTCAATAAAGGTTAACTAATAGTAACGGTAGTATTACTACCACAGCTTCTATGTACCATATACAGTGTTGGATACAAAGTTGACCAAGCCAACTTTGCCCTGGAAGAATTCATAAACCTTTCAGGTGTGCAAAGAATATGAAGTTCAATAATAATTTCCAGTAAACTATACTTGTTTGCCCACAGAAAAATGTGCCTGAACAGCAAGTAGCAGGAATGGCACCTTTCAGGCCACTCTGACCTAGACTGAGTCCTGTGTCCTTGCCAAATCTATACTAACAAAAGTGTAATGTGTTAATTAGACTGGATAGATCGGACGTCTTCTGGACGTCCTTCTGGACAAAGCCAGAGTGGCTGTGAGGGCTGAGGAGGGCTGGTGGCCGGCAGTGGCAGCAGCAGTGGCAGGGTGATGGGGGTGGCGCCTTCCCCTAATCGGCCGGTTTCTTCCTGCACTGGGATGCCAGACTGTGGCTTAGGGGCCTAAGCCATCAGTAGGACATTCCCTGAGAGCTCCTGGACTGTGAGAGGGGTCAAGCCAGGTTGAGGGTCCCTCATCCCCCCAGTGCATGAATTTTCATGCACTGGGCCTCTAGTAGAGAAATAATGTCCCTATTCCCCAGAAATCACTGGCCACTTAGATTCAAGCATAAACCTTTTATTTTCTCATGAATTTTTTCCTGTATGTTTCTTCCTCAATAACAGGAGTTGGCGCTTGATTTAAATATTAAAGATGAATACATGGCAGTCCTAGTTCATATGACTCTAAAAGTATCATGGCAGTTTCTGAGTCCAGTGTCTCCAGTAAGAGTGAGCTATTGGGTCAAACCACCCTGAGGGTTTTTCTATGATCTATCATGGGTGGGGATCAGATGGACAAAATTTCAGAATGGCCTTTGGAAGAGATAAGGATCCTCAGAACCACATAGGCTGATGACTTGTCTATCAGTAGACAGAGTGGGTTAGGAAAATGCTCCAAAATCGTCTTCAGATTGAGGTGGATTTTTGCTGGGCATTAGCAAAGAACAGGAAGTGAAAGGAGCCAACCAGGAAGCAGTTTGGACATGAGAAAGCAGAATTGTTTTTCAGTTTAATCAGCTTGACCCCTTGCTTGTATGTTTAGCACAAGGGCCTGAGGGGATTGGTTTTCAAATCAGTGAGCCCACATTCACTAGGACTTCTGTGTGCAGAGGTGCCATTGATTAAGCATTGAGATTAGGAGGAATTGTAGGGAATGACCCAAATCCTTTAGTAATTTATAATCTGTTCAAAGCCACACACGGAATGTGTACCCTCCCACATCAACACAAGACCAGCTACCACACTGCCCCATATCATGATTCCAGTGTGGAGGGGTGCTGGCTGTGAGCTAGACAGAGCTGACTGGCATCCTGGTCCTGCCACTTACTGGGTAAATTTCTTAACCTAAGACTTGTTTAACTCATTTTTGTACCATGAGAATCAAATTATTAATCTTCCAGGGGGTTGTGAAAATTAAATGGGAAGCATTCATCACTCATGAGGTCACAGCAATACACAAAGCAAAATCCTCTTCTATGGCACTTAAACTCTAGGAGAGGAAGACAAACATAATGAAAATTTCAGAAAAATACCAAGTAGAGATAAGCTATGATGGGTACTGTGATGTGCCACCCAGACTGTCTTCTCTGAAGTCCTTGTTCTAGGAGCACAATTGGCAAGCGGCCTTGAGCTGTCAGTTCCTGCTGGGATGGGCTCAGCTGCAGATGTTGCTGGAGATGGCCTAGGGAGGCTCCCATGCAAAGACTGATCAATAAAGAAGTACAAAGTCCTGGCCATCCTGGATCCAAGTCCAGGGTCATTCCAACTGCAGAGTTCCACATGGCAGCTATTGTTGAGCCTGCATCACAGCCAATGTGCCCCTCTTGCTCACCTTCCTGCTCCTCTTCCACAGTTGTTGATCCCACAAGAGCTCTCTAATGAACATCCTGTGCTCTCAACTCCTCTCAGAGTCTGCTTTCCTGAGACCCAGACTGTAACCCAAGTGTTCTGTTGGCTGAGGTGCTGTGACTTCTTGGACTCTTGAGATTGGGCCCGTAGAGAAAGAGTGCTCCCTGCAAAGACAGACTGGACTTCTTGAAGATGGGGAAAAACATCCCGGACAAGATAAGGGAGGAAAGGAAGAGCATGACTTATTTGAGTAACTGAGGAAAAACGTGAAAGGTGGAAGATAGAATCAGAAGAGCTTTGAGAGGCAGGACTTGTATTAGAGAGGACTTCAGCCAGGATGAGAAAGTTGGATTTTCTTCTAGGTGTGATACAATTGATTTGGTCTGATTTGAAAGGATCACTCTGGTTGCTGAGTGGAGAGCGAGATTGAAGGGGCTAAAGTAGGACTGGGGAGACCTATGAGGAGGGAACTACCTGAGACAATGGGGGTGATGATGGAGAGAAGGAGACAGATTTAAAATACATTTCCCAAGTAAAGCTGAGAGGACTTGATGATGGAGTCTATGTAGCAGGGGTGGTATGAAGGGATTGTTGGACTCCTGGCCTGAGCAATTGAGTGGATGGGATATTGAGAAGGTACACAGACAGTCCCCAAGTGGTGTCACTCATTGAAAGGGAGAGCTGTCAGGAGGCTCCCACTTCCTCCATTTGACTAATTTGCATAGCCTGGCTCCATACCTAATGTTTTTATAAGCTGCCAGTGAAAATGGTCGCGGTTAAATGGATCTGGTTCTTGGAGACATCCTGGCCGGCAGGTGGGCAGGCAAAGGTCTTGGCCAGAGAGCTGAGATGACATTGCTCTGGGAAAGGGAAAGGAGGTACAAGAAGGGGGTGGGAGTGCTCTTTTTTAGAACTACTGTTCTATGTAAAGCTTTTAGAGCTCAGGCCTTGCCTGTCCTCTTTGGACCCTAAGGCTGGGGCCTGAGCCTGGACCTGAGGAGTGAAGGTAATGCTGAGTCACCGGTGAGAAAGGGGCTGACTATAAACTGATCTCTTTCTGTTGGGCCTGACCTGGATTTTCCTTTTCCTTTAATTTGACTTTTGTTTGTTTGCTTTGCCTCTTTTCCTGAGAGGCTCTGGAGACATAACAGAGGCGGCACAAGCTGAAGGTGTCCGTGGTCCTTGCTCACCAGGCTAGAAGTATGTTTGTGTTTCTACGTAATATGATCCCATGTATAGAATCATATAACCCCATTACAAGATACAGAACTTGTATCTTGTACAGATACATTGCCAGAGAGGAGCTCTGATGTGCTATCCTTTGTCACCTGGGATATTAGAGGTCCTAGAGAGACAGAAAGGTAGGCTATATATAGATAGATATGAGATTTATAGGAATTGGTTTATTCAATGATGTAGGCCAAGAAGTCTCACACTAAGCCTTCAGCAAACTGGAGATATTGGAAAGCAAGTGATATATTTCAGTCTGAATCTGGAGGTCCTGGAACTGGGAGCACCATATCTGAGGACAGGAGAAGATTAATGTCTCAGGTCAAGCAAAGAACAGATTTGCCCTTCTCCACTGTCTTGTTCGCTTTAGGCCCTCAACGAATTGGATGAAGCCCACATTGGGAAGGGCGATCGATATTCTTTACTCTATTAATTCAAGTGCTAATCTCTTTCAGAGAAACACCTTCACAGATAAGTTTAGAAATAACGTGTACCAGTGATTTTTTTCATCCCTTAGCCCTTCACATAAATTGAATCTTCACACCTAGAAATTGCTAATCTGGCCTCATCTCTATGATTTTGTCATTTTGAGAATGTTATATAAATGGAATTATACAATATGGATCTATGATGCCCTAAAAATTCATCCAAGTTGGTACATGTGTCAGTAGCCTTTTCCTTTTTATTGCTGAGTAGTATCTTATTGTTTGTATGTACCAGCATTTGTTTAATGATTAACTCACTGAAGGACATGTAGGTTGTTCCCACTTTGGGGCTATCCTATCTAATAAAAGAGTAATATGCTAATTGACCATCACTCCAATACCCAGGATGGCCGCCCCCATGTGGTTAAAGATGGTTGCCACAAGATGGCCCGCAAGGGGAAGGCAGTTGGGAGCAACCAGGCCTATAGGGGAGGGCAGTTAGTGGTGACCAGGCCAGCAGAGGAGGGCAGTTGGGGGAGACCAGGCCTGCAGAAGAGGACAGTTAGGGGAAATTGGGTCTGCAGGGGAGGGCAGTTAGGGGCAACCAGGCTGGCAAGGGAGGAAAGTTAGGGGTGACTAGGCCAGCAGGGGAGGGCAGTTGGGGGAAACCAGGCCAGAAAGGGAAGGCAGTTAGGGGTGACTGGGCCATCAGGGGAGGGCAGTTGGGGGCAACCAGGCCTTCAAGGGAGGACAGTTAGGTGCGACCAGGCCAGCAGGGGAGGGCAGGTAGGGGCAATTGGGCTGGCAGGGGAGCATTTAGGCATCGATCAGGCTGGCAGGGGAGTGGTTAGGGGCAATCAGGCAGGCAGGCAGGCAGGCAGGCGAGAGGTTGAGAGCCAACAGTCCTGGATTGTGAGAGGAATGTCCGACTGCCCATTTAGGCTCAATCTTGGTTGGACATCCCTTGAGTGGTCCCAGATTGGAAAGGGTGCAGGCTGGGCTGAGGGATATATCCCCCCCCCCATTGCATGAATTTCATGCACTGGGCCTCTAGTTCTAAATAAGACTGCTATGAATATTTGTGTACCATTTTTTTAAATTGTGGTAAAACATACATCAAATTTACCATTTTAACCATGTTTAAGTACACAAGTTAGTGTCTGTGCAGGTGTTTGTGTGAGTGTAAATTTTTATTTCTCTGGGACTGAGGCCCAAGAGTACAATGGCTGAATCACCTGGTAAGTGGATGTTTGGTTTTATGAGAAACAGCTGTACCATTTTTCCTTCCCACCAACACTACAGGACAGATCCCGTTCCTCTACATTGTTGCCAGCATTTGGCCTTACTACTGTGTTTTATTTTAGCTACTATAATAAGTGTGCATCTCCTTATAGTTTTAATTTGATTTTCCTCAAGGTAAGTAATGTTAAACATCTCTTCATGTGTTTATTTGCTAATCAAATCTCCTCTTTGGTGAAATGTCTATTCATTTCAGTCTTTCATTTGTGTTTTTATTGCTTTTGTGTTTTTGAATTTTGAGAATTCTTTTTATAGATTCTAGCTATAAGTCAGATATGTGGTTTTCAAATATCTTTTCCTCAATCTGTAGCTTGTCTTTCATCTTCTTAACAAGATCTTTTGCTCAGCAAAATTTTTAATTTTGATGAAATTTAATGTATTTTTTAAAATTCTCACTTCAGGTTATGTTTTTATTGATTTTTAGAGAGAGAATGAGAGAGAAACATCAATGTGAGAGAGAAACCAATTGGTTGCCTTTTGTCACACTGGATAATGCTCCAACCAACTGAGCCACTCAGCCAGGGCCAACATATCTTTGTTTAGAATAAATTATCCCTTTGATATCCTATTCAAAATCCTTTCAAGAATTATACTCTTTGCCTATAAGATTTTCTGCATTCTTCTTTCCTAAAAGTTTTATCATTTTATGTTTTACATTTAAGTCTGTGATCCATTTTGAGTGAATTTTGGTGTAAGATGTGAGGTGTAGGCATTTAAAATTTTATTTTTTATTTTTTATTTTTATTTTTTGCTTATGAATGTTTAATTGCTCCAGTGCCCATTTGTTGAAGAGGCTGTTATTCTCCATTGGATTTCTGTTGCCCATTTTTTAAAAAAAAAAACAAACAAACAAAACCACAGAACATACTTTGTGGTTCTATTTCTAGGTTCTCTATTCTGTTCCACTGGTCTCTGTGTCTGTCCCTCTACTAGTACCACACTGTCCTGACTACTGGAGCTCTATAGCAAGCCTTGATATCAGGTAGTGATTCCTCTCATTCTTTTTTGTCAAGATGGTTTGATCCAATCTAGCTTCTTTGCCTTTTTCTATAACTTTTAGAATAAGCTTGTCTATGTCTATAAAATACTTTGCTGGGATTTTGATAGGAATTTAATTATTTTTGAGATATTGTGAATAAAATTTAAAAAAAAATTTTGTTTTCAGATTTTCCATTGCTAATATCTAGAAATGCAGTTGTTTTTACATTGACATTGCTTAACCCTTTAATTAGTTCTAATAGTTGTTTTGTGGATTCCTCAGGATTTTCATCATATAGGATAATGTCATCTGTAAATACAATTTTACTTCTTGCTTTATCTGGATGTCTTATATTTCATTTTCTTACCTAATTGCACTGGATAGAATCTCCAATATAATAATCAGTAGAAGTGGTGAGAATGGACATCCTTGCCTAGTTTCTGATCTTAGGAGAAAGCATTCTGTTTTTCACCATGCAGGATAATACAGAGAAAACCAAGTACTCAGTATAAGGGTCCTGAGAAGGAGAGGTTTGTGGGGAAGCGCGGGACTTGGTGGCAATGCCTGTAAGTAGGATTCTCTGGAAGGTCAGGGGCCTCTGCGGGGACCTTGCCAAATTCGGCAGCCCCTACCTTGACTTTTCTAAACAAGTCCAATCTCCCGGGTGTTTTTGCTAGAATCTCTATGACTAGTTTTTAAAGACTCAACTTGTAGAAGCATATACTTTCTCGAGGATACTTACCTTGCTGATTGTATCTAGAGATTAATTTGAGTAAAGCTGTTGTTATAATAAAAAGCCAACAAGGCAGGTGAACAAGGCTGCTTTTACTTCTAAAGTAAAACAGTCCCTTAGCCTCTCTTTCACAGAAACCTGTGTCAGAGTCATCTGTTCATCTGTCGCTCAGGGTCTGCTGGTCAGCTCTGGCAGTGGTTGGGTGAGGGCATTTGGAAGCCTTCCCAAAAAGATGAGTTGGGAAGTGCATGAACTCACTGAGGCCAGGAAATCTGTGAGTGTCCTGACATTTCAGTACTGGAACTGACAACAGAAGAGGTTAAACTCAGTACTGATGATAAAGTGCAGGCTTTGCTATGCTTCTCCAACAAGGTAGCTCTTCTCTCCATCCCCACTGTCCCCATGAATGAGAAGCCAGGCAGCCTCCAAAGGGTCCTGTGCCACCACAGACTGTATCTCACTCCCCTTCACTCCAGGATGCTGAGCGAATGGAAAACTCCCCATTGTTCCAGGGAAGGATGCCAGGAGAAAGCATGTAAAACTCTTGCCCTCAGGTGCCTGGGGCAACTGCCACCAATGGGGGTTCTGTGTTTCTTTCTGTATTAAGAACCTGACCTTCATTTGTTCCTAATTCCAACAATCTGTTCACATGTTTAATGCACATATCCAATGCCAGCTAGGTGCAAGGTATCTTTTGAGACATGGTATGGGATGAAATAGACTAACAAGGTCCTTATTCAGACCTTTGTAATTTACTACAGAGGGTTGAGCTTCAAATACTTCAATCCCGGGAACAATGTGAGCTCTGTGATAAAAGAGGCATAAATCAAGCATTGTGCTTGTTCCAAGGAAGGAAACGGCACGTGTGTGCATATGCTTGTGTAAGTCTGTGTAGGTGGGCTTGGTTGGGACAGGTGGGATGGGGTGGGTGACAGGTACTGGAGCACAGGCAAGCTGAGCACTAAAAGTTGTATAGGGTTTTGACAGACAACTGGCAGGAACTTTGGGGCTAGCTTAGAGCAGTGATTCTCCAACTCTCATTGGACATGGGCCACTTGAGATCTTGTTAAACACAGATTCTGAACAATGGTTCTGGGATAGGGCTTGAGTTTTGACAAGCTCCCAGGTAGAGCTGATGCTGCAGGTTGGAGGGTCACGCTAAGTAGCTAGGATGTGGAGAACAGCTTATATGATTTGGCTGGAGAATAGTGGGAGAGAAGGAGAGAAGAACTGAAAAATAGTTAGGGGCCAGATTCCAGACTGGGGAAATTGAACTGTATTTGGCAGGCAGTGCACAAGCTCTGAAGGTATTTGGGCCATGAAGCGAGCCAAGTCGGACTTTAGGCAGATTAACTGAAAATCACTCAAAGGAGAGACAAAGCAGGGACAACTAGAGACACAGTTATTTTTTATCCATCCATCCATCACCTGTCCACCATCCACTAGCATTCAGTAGGTAAATATTGTGCTCCAGACACCAGGGAAGGATAAAGAAAACCCAATTTCATCCCACACTCCCCAGGGATCCCAGAGCCTAGTGGGACTGATGAATCCCATATTATGTGTGCAGGTTTGACAGGTGCTCAGAAGAAGGGAGCAGGCAATGGGCTTCCTGAAGGAGAGGGCCCTTGAGAGCTTTCAAGAGTCAGCGGGAGTTATTTGGATAAAGAAAAGCTCACTTAGAGAGATCCTGAGCAAAAGCCAGTGGCAGCAGCGCAATGCATGTGGGGAGCTGCTTGGAGTTTGGGGCTGAAGGAGTTTGAGGCCAGCAAGGGCTCCAGGGGTGTAGTGACAAACAGCAGGGACCAGCTCTGGTTATGTCAGTGTACTGAAGGCTCATAGGACTGACTGGGAAGTTGGAGAACCCAGCTTAGGTCAGGCCCTGTCCCCACATCTCTGAGTGAGTAAGGTGTGGTCAGCCAGAATCACAGTGCCCGTTTTTTGGAAGTCATGATGGTAATAGAATCTATAGAACATTTATAGAGGCCCCGTGCTAAGTGCTTTACATGTGGAATTATAGGGAATTCTCCCAGTAACCTGAGCAGGGGACCCTACATTAAGATGAAGAAACAAGACTTCAAGAGGGTCTGTAGGTGGCCTGACATTGCCCAGCTACCAGGTGCTGGGGCCTTGATAGAAGTTAGGTCACTGCTCTCCAGAGCCCAGGTTCATAAACCACTCAGGGAGAATAAAAAGGGAGGGGCCAGGTCAGCTGTGGACCAAGGGAGTGGTATTCAAGGTCATAACTGAGGGATGGGTCTCTGTTAGCTAAAAGCCTTGGTAGTGCTTTGTGCCAAAAGATGTAACCAGCAAGGTTTGGAAGGAGATCACCAAACTGACATGGCTGTATCGCTTGTCATAGAGATGACTTTGAGGTATGGATTGGGGCACAGGAAAGACCCCCAGGAGAGGGGCACAGATGAAGCATGTAGTGAACCATCCCTACACACACATACACTGTTCTCTCGCTTTTCCTCTCTCTCTTGTACCCTAGCCTTTCAGTTCTTCGTGGCTCCAGGTCAGGGGCCCTATGTCAGTGGAGAGATTGGGGTGGTGAGTAGGGGCTGGTGAAGGATAGCAGTTGATCTATACATGAAAGAACACTGCAGAAGAAACACACTGACATAGATGATATCAAAAACAGAGCTTCTGCTCAGAATCTCTGGAGGGGCTGGGGTTGCTGATTTTCCCACCAGGATTCAAGCCATTTCAACGACTCCAGGATGACAGGAGAAGGGCCTGGGCTGCTACAGTCAAGTCTCATAGACATTGAGTTCTCACAGTTCTGGAGGCTGGAAGTCCAGAATCAAGGTGCCTGCGAGGCTGGGCCCTGGTGAGGACTCTCTCCTGGTCTTGCAGATGGCCTCTCCTCTGTGTGTGTCTATGTAGCAGAGAGAGAGATCTGGTGTCTCTTCCTCATCTTACAACGATCCCAGCCAATGGATTAGAACCCCACCCAAACCACCTCATTTAACTTTAAGTATGTCCCGGAGGCCCCATCTTTAAATAGAGTCACATTGGGGGTTTATTTAGGGCTTCAATATGAATTATTTTGAGGGGGGGGATACATTCCGTTCTTAACAGGTCCCAAGAGACCCTCTAGTCCAGGCTCCTTCCTCATTTTACTGATGAGGAAATTGAGGCTCAGAGAGGTTTGCTCAAGGTCACACAGCTGGTTAGAGGCACAGCCAGAAATGGAAGTCAGGCCTAGCCTCTCCCAGACATGTGAAGGAAAGGACAATGTCTTTTAGCTTGTGTGGCTGCATGTCGTGAGGCCTGCTGTGGGTGATTATGTGAGAGAGGAGTAGAGGGGAATAGGCACACCCTGAAACCTGGAGGATTTAGCTTAAACCTCAGGAAGACTTCCTGTTTAAAAAGGTGTGAATCATTGTATGGCCAGCGGCAATTATGGAGTTTCTTCTTCCAAAAATGGCAGAAAGTTTGGGAAAGGGGCAGGGAATAGACTTCATAACTGCTTAAAGATCCTTCTAAGAGCCTGGCCGGCGTGGCTCAGTGGTTGAACGTCAACCTATGAGCCAGGAGGTCTCAAGTTCAATTCCTGGTCAGGGCACATGCCTGGGTTGTGGGTTTGACCCCCAAGTACGGGGTGTACAGGAGGCAGCTGATCAATGATTCTCTCTCATCATTGATGTTTCTATCTCTCTCTCTCTCCCTTTCCCTTCCTCTTTGAAATCAATCAATAAAAAATATATATATATATATTTTTAAAAAGATCCTTCTAGATTCAGGTTTCTATGATGACATTAAGTAACTATTCAACTGAAACTATCTGAATCCAGAAATCTTGCCAGAAGGAAGTAGTTACTGAAAAAATGCCCCTGTGCATACCTTTGGCCCAGCAGTTGCCCTTTGGGGTGAAGGCAGTGACTGGGCATATGTAGGGCTGTTTACCTTGGTTAGGCAATGCAGATAAGTTGTCCTGTTTGTATTTGCAAATGGAGCTAATGTTTGGGTGGGCAAGGCCAGGCCAGAGCAGGCAGGAGGAGCTGGCACCCGGTCAGGGTCCTCCACTGGGGCCAGAGGTGAAGAGGGAGGAGCAGCCACAGTCCAGTTAAGAGGCCCTATTTCCACTGCAGGCATCCAGGCGTCCCTTTGCTGTCTGTTCTGTGCTCTCCCGGACTTCTCTTTGTGTGTCAACCCTTAACTTTCTCTTTTAAATGTTCTCTCTCTCCTTCTGCCCCTCTATCCTCACAGCACACCCCTGACAGCAAAGTTCTGCACTGACCCAGCCTCAAAAGACTTCTTGTTATGGATAAGAAAATATTTTCCTTAGAAAATGGACCTGGGTAATCCCTTTCAGACCCACAAATGCCATTTTCAAGAAAACAGGAAATTCTGACTTGCTGAATAATGAGAGTGACTGCCATTTGGAACACCATCACCCCTGATTTGCAGAGAAGAGGATGGTCTCTGTAGAGGTCACCTCAAGACCTAAGAATCACTCCGTCTGTTCTTGTTATGACCTGTGCTCAGTATTTGCTAACTCAGTGTAACAAAGCCATTGCCTCCCTTGAGAAGACCAGGAAAGACAGGCAGAGTCAGGAAAGGCATGGCTGGACAGCTGCTGGCTGTGAGGGCACAGCTAGCACAGATCACATCCTCTCTTTATAGAGAGATTCAAAAAGACTTTTTGCAGAACACAAATCAGTTCTCTTGGAACCTGCTTATGGGGTTGAGAGAAAGCCACGTTCTGTGAGACCCCACTCTCAACCCCACATCACATCTGCAATGGAAGCGTTGCCTTTCACTAGCTGGCAGATGAGGAACTGACGCTGGGGGCGGGGGGCGAGGGACGGGGGGGGGGGGGGGGGGGGGGGGGGGGGGGGGGGGGGGGGGGGGGGGGGGGGGGGGGGGGGGGGGGGGGGGGGGGGGGGGGGGGGGGGGCGTGATGCAGGACCAGGTTTTGGATTTCACTCAGCCTCACTGTCCCTGGAGGCAGCTCCAGGTAAAGACTGTTGATTTGGGAAAGGTGGTCAAGGGCGTAGTGCTCATTCCATGGGGTTTGGTTTACTAAGGAGTGCAACGAGCAAGGTTGGCCAGCTTCCTGCTGAAGGGGCAGAATGTTTCCATCTTTGAGGCTGCTTTGTTTACTGGGGCCTGTGTGCCCCTGCGAGCACAGCTGTGACTGTGCCACGCCCCCACCTCTGCCCCTGCCGCCCCCCCCCCCCCCCCCCCCCCCCCCCCCCCCCCCCCCCCCCCCCCCCCCCCCCCCCGGGTCCCATCCTGTGTGTGACCTAAATCTCAGCTGCAGGAATGGAGAAGGTAGCCTGTTTGAATGAGCTCTTGCATGCCTTTGACCAACATGTTACTCCGATGGGGCAGGGTATCTGGATGGTGCTCCCGCTCAGCCCTTTGACCTTAGATCTGTGGATGCAGCCTCCGCAGGCCATTATGTCCCCCAGGGCATCTTGATCCCCACCCACAGGGCATAGGGTGGGATGGGGGCAGCTGGTGTCAAATGGCAGGTTCTGTGCCCAGACCTGCTTGGTTACTTGCTGACCTTGGACCCTGGGCTCTCTATACTTTAACTTTCAATCAGTGTCACATGCTTGTCCTGGGAAGGAATTCAAGTGACCCATGTAAAGCCCTCAGTGCAGCGCCTGCTCATCACCATCCAGGTGGACTCAGGACTGGGTCTGCGAGGTCTGCAGCGTCACTCGGCAAGGAAGACTGGGAGTCACAGCTGAGTGCAGGGGCTCTGGAGGGCTTTGTCGGATGGGGCCTGAGGGACTTGGCTTTGGCACAGTCTTACCTTGGAGGGGCTTTGTAGGCCCTCAACCATAAACTTGGCTTGAGCAGGTGGACTCCTCGCCTGCCCCGTTGCAGACGGAGGCCCAGGGGTGTTAGTAAGGCCCCATCACTTTCTAACAGGCCCAAAGACATCCTGAAGGGCTCCTGGGGTCCCAGTGACACACTTGACAGGCTGCTCCAATTTCAAAGGAGCCAGCCTGACCCCTTCCCAGACCCCTGAGAACAGGAAACGTAGCCACAGCTGGATGGATGCAGCAGCCAGAAGTGGAGACAGTACAGGTGGCAGGAGAGGGACTTTCCAGCAACCGTCCTCTGGGTCCTGTGTTTAATCCACAAGACCAGGAGCTGCGATGTCATTCCTGGCCCAGCTTGTAAGTCACCTGTATCAGGGCCTCTTCCTCCCTGCGGGCAGGGCCCAGGCAGCCCAGGAGCTGAGCCTTGATGAGGAGGATTGGTGCGTGGAGGTGAAAGGATTTCCAGGGGAAGCAGCCCAGGCTGATCATTACTGTGGCCTAAACTCCAAGCCAGGTCCCAGCTGGGCCTTGGTCTCCCTGGGGCTTCCATTCAGCCTTCTGCTGGCAAGGGGACTCGGAATGGAATGTTCTGGGACCAGCAGGTGTGTAGCAAATGCTACAAATGCTTGCTCAGTGATGTCAGAGGATCAGGTTGGCCCCAGGCCAGATGCAGAGGTGAAGGCTGACTGCTAATCCCAGCCTCCCTTCCTCTTCTTTGTCCCTTCTGCTGAGCTTACCCATCATGAGCCTCTTTCTTTTTCCTCTCTCCTGACCTTGAAACTTTTCCTCAGGAAAGGTGGTGGGGGTGGGGGTGGGGGTGGGGGTGGGGGTGGGCAGTGTAGGGGGTTGGGGTGTATTTACACTATAGTGTAAATGACTGACCGCACTTCAGTGTTTTTCTATTCCCCTTTCTAACATATCTGCAACCTTGACATGACCTTAGTCTTAAGCTTCTGAAACTGGGATAATGAATCGTGGGGGGTATTGGTGATGTGCCAGGAGTAAACAAAGCTGTAGGATAACCTGGGACACCTTCCTCATCAATTTCATTAGGTGATGAGAAAACAATTATCTCTTGAAATAGTCACAAATATATTACAGAGTAGAAAAAAGTTGCCTAAATTATAAAGACAAATAAAAAAGTCTTATCTCCATAGACAGCAGTTAAATTTATTTCCTCAAGACTCAGAAAAGCATAGCTCCCACATGACCACTCCGGCCACTGACTAGAAACATTCCGTGATGGCAAGACAACCCCCTCCGGTCATTGCTAACCTTGTTGGCAGATGATGGTTGGTTGGTAGTGACTGCTGATATACAAGACTTACATGCCTTTCTGAACATTTGCGTAGTATTTTTTTAAATTAAGTTTAGACTTTCTATAAGTGTAAACTCATATCATCCATTCTGAACCTAACACGGAGCTGGAAGGGCAGTCATGAGAATGTTCTGCATATTTGAGCATGTGTTTCCTTAAAGATTTAAAAGTTTTAAGAAGTGCAAACATGACTGAGCCAGTTGTAAAACTGAGACATCACAGGGAAAAACTGTTAGTGAACCCTAAGTGCAGAGCCTAGGCTACAAGGACAAATAACACTACAAGGACCACAAAGATGGACTACGAACATTAAAGCAAGAGAAGGATGCTTGGCAACCAGGAGAGAGGTCACCAGCAGACAGGTCAACAGAGCAGGAAGAGAAGAGTCAGGAAGCTGCAATCAAGGCTGTCTGTCGGGAGCCTGTCGTGACGGGGTTCCGGGGGACCCGGAACCTGTGCTCATCCTACACCCACATCTGCTGCAAACACACAGTGCACCTTTGAAAGCAGAAAGTTCCCTAGTGTTTCAAAGTCAAAGCCACAGTGACTGACTTTTGACAGAATCTGCTTTTATTTCCCAAAGCGTCTGTTTGCTCTCAGATGACTATGTGCTGCTCTCAGGATTTCCCATATTATAATTAGCAATGGACACTGGAAGGATAAGATTAACTGCATTTGTGGTGAGATAAGTAAATAAAAACACTAAGGTTTTGTTAGGATTCCCTCTGATTTCACTCTGGAGTCCGTCCCTGGAACTGGACCAAGGGCAGAGTCAACCCCTGCAAGGTCACTGGAACCACCGTTGGAAGTACTCCCTTTTTCTCCTGAAATCCCCCAGCACTCCCCCCACCAGCGTCCCCTCAGCACCCCAGCTCAGGGCTGATGGTGACAATGTTTCTTTGTGATGCCTAAAGGGCCTCACACTGACCCCCCGGAGTGTCTGATACGAGCACACAGTGGCACCCTGCCTGCCTTCCTCTCATCTGGCTCTGGCTGTGCTGTCACTCATGTGGTCACAAGTTGGCAGAACATAGCACGATGGGAAGAAAGCAAAACAGACCAGCCACGTACTCGTAGGACTCCCCTCTGGATTGAGTGTCTGTGTGAACTCTCTGGGGGGCATGTGGGATAATAATTTTTCTCCCCCTTGTTTATAGAAAAGCCAGACACAGGAAAGCTGAGAAGAAAAAAGAAGGAAAACATTGCCTATATGGAGAACCTTCTCTGGATGCTAGAGTTAATTATTAATCTCCTGTGCCTAGCGCAAAAGTAGGTCCTTATTTCTATCCGGAGGAAACTGAAGCTGAGAGATTAAGGAAAGGAGTGGCTGATGTCCATCAAGGGCTTACTTGATGGTCAGGTGGTGACGTGTGTTAGCCCATTTATTACTCACCAATCCCATCAGAGAAGCACAGGGATCTCCGTTCTATAGATGGGAAACCAAGACTGGAGACACCGGGAACTTACCCAGAGTTCCAAGCTAATCAACATTGGAGCCAGGACTGGAATCTAGAAATGCTGACTCGAAGTCCATGTGTTTCGCTGCTGTGCTGTACCTCTCTGCAGAACAGGGAGTCAGCAAACACAGGCCTCAGAGCTCCCGGGTCTGTCTCCTGCTGACGCGCTGGTGAACGGCGAGGGTCTGAGGCCAAATGGAGCCTCCCTTAGTCGGGAAGGATGCTTCAGACTGGCTGCATTAAAAAAAAAAAAAAGAAAGGCATGATGCAGCTGCCAGCCTGGCCTCTGAGGACGGTGTCCCCACTGTTCTTGGTATCTGCCACTGACACTGGATCCACACCTGGGCAAGGGTGGTTTTGATCTTTCTCTACTTGCCAGTGGGGCTGGCTCTGGCTCCTGCCTACAGTCTAAGTTGCCATGAGGGCTGGTTGATGAGCTTGGGAAGTCACCCTTGGCCAACACAGGCTTGGTTCTCCTGGGGGGCCACTCCTCTGTCATCACCCCTCCTTGGCCAGATGGGGGCAGGTATTGTCTCTGTGTGCAGAAGGGGATGCTGGGTCAGCTTTTCTCCCAGATGGCAGAGCAGGAAGCCCCAGGGACCGAACCCAAAGAAGAACAGATGTGAACTAGACAACAGGGAGGATGTGAAATGTTAGGGCCGATTCCTGAGAGGGGATGGGGGCGGGGAAGGGGGGAACACTGATCCAGTCTGGCTCAGATCCAGATTGCAATTCTGAGCAAAAAAATTGGGTCCAATTGAGAACTGAAAGTGCTAGGGCTGGAGAAAAATACTTTCCTGCTCATTCTGAGCAACTGAAATGCACTACTGGTGCAGCAGAATTGCTAGTCGACACCCAATATTCATTATCTTTTATTTATTTACTAGAGGACTGATGCACAAAAATTTGTGCACTTGGGGTGCCCCTCAGCCTGGCCTGTGCCCTCTCACAGTCTGGGACCCCTCAGGGGATGTCCACCTGCTGGCGTGCCTGGCCAGCCTGGGTGAGGGACCAATGGCTGTTTGCAGGCTGGCCAACCCTCCCAGTGTGGACCCTCACCCCATTGGGGTGTGGTCAACCTGGGTGAGGGATTGAGAGCCGTTTTCAGGCTTCCCACAGTCCCTTCAGGTTTTGGGTCCCTACTGGGGTGCCTGGGGAGCCTGGGTGAGGAGCTGAGGGCTGTTTTTGGGCTGCCCACAGTCCCTTCAGGGTTTGGGTCTCTACTGGGGTGCCTGGGAAGCCTGGGTGTGGGGCTGAGGGCCATTTTCAAGTTTTCAGGCTGCCCACAGTTCCTTCAGGGTTCGGGTCCCTACTGTAGTGCCTGGGCAGCCTGGGTGCAGGGTTGAGGGCCGTTTTCAGGCTTTCAGGCTGCCTACAGCTCCCATTGACCCAACGTCCCAGTAAGGCTGGCTGGAAGCAGGTTTCTGGGGTTTATTTATCTTCTATAATTGAAACTTTTGCTTTAAGCCGAGGCCTAGGCAGGTAATGAAGCCTCCTGTTGTCTTCACCTCCGTGGCTTCTATAATTGAAAGAATATTTCCGTGAGTAGAGAGAGGCCCAGCCGGCCTAGGCAGGCAGTTTCCTCCATTGCTGGTGCAACGGAAGCCTCCTGTTTGGTTCAGCTCTGTGGCTTCTATAATTGCAACTATGTTGCCGTGAGCAGAGAGAGGCCCAGCTGGCCTAGGCAGACAGTTTACTCCTGGTACAATGGAAGCCTCCTGTTTACTCTAGCTCCGTGACTGCCGGCCTCCATCTTGGCTGGATTAATTTGCATACAGCCGCTCTGATTGGCTGGTGGGCGTGGCTTAGGTGTCCCGTAGAAACAATCAATTTCAATATTACTCTTTTATTAGATAATATTTCTTGTTGGTAGTACGGTATTACAGATGACTCTCATCACTCCCTTTACCTCCCTCCACCCAGCCCTCAGCCCACCCCAGGCCTTCCCCACACTATTGTCTGTGTCCATGGGTTATGCATATGTGTTCTTTGATTAATCTCTTTCCCTCCCCTACATTCCTCTCTCCTCTGAGATCTATCATTCTGTTCCATGCCTCTGGATCTATTTTGTTTGTCAGTTTATTTTGTTCATTAGATTTCACATATAAATGAGATCATTTGACATTTGCCCTCCTCTAACTGGCTTATTCACTTAGCATAATATGCTCCAGGTCCATCCATGCTGTTGAAAAGGGAAAGAGATCCTTCTTTTTACAGCTGCATAGTATTCCATATGTTAATGTACCAGCGCTTAAAAAAATGACAGTGCTTGTCATTTATTGATTTATTAATAGTAGTTATTCTGGCAGGTGTAAGGTTATACTTCATTGTTGTTTTAATTTGCAGCTTTCTGATGATTAGTGATTTGGGGTTGATTTTTTTCATGTTTCTTGGCCATTTGCATGTCCACTTTGGAGAAGTGTTTATTTAGGTCCTTTTCCCATTTTTCAATTGGATTGTTTGTCTTCCTGGTGTTGAGTTTTATGAGATCTTTGTATATTTTGGAAATTAACCCCTTATCAGTTGTATCATTGGTGAATAAGTTCTTCCATACAGTGGGTTCCCTCTTCATTTTTTTTTTTTTTTTGGTGGTTTCTTTTGCTGTGCAGAAGTTTCTTAATTTGATATAGTCCCATTTGTTTACTTTTTTCCCTGTTTCCCTTGCCCTAGGAGATGTGCCAGTGAAAATTCTGCTACATGAGATTCTGAGATTTTATTGCCTGTATTTTCTTCTAGGATTTTTATGGTTTCACAACTTACATTTAAGTCTTTTATCCATTTGAATTTATTCTTGTGTATGGTGTAATTTGGTGGTCTAGTTTCTTTCTTTCTTTCTTTCTTTCTTTCTTTCTTTCTTTCTTTCTTTCTTTCTTTCTTTCTTTCTTTCTTTCTTTCTTTCTTTCTTTCTTTTATGTACCTGTTCAATTTTCCCAGCACCATTTTTGAAGAGACTATCTCTACTCCATTGTATGCTCTTGCTTCCTTTGTAAAAAATTAATTAAGCATCAGGGCCTGGGTTGATTTCTAGGTTCTCTGTTCTGTTCCATTCATCTATATGTCTGTTCTTGTGCCAATACTAGGCTGTTTTGATTACAATAGCTTTGTAGTATAACTTGATATCTGGTATTGTGATCTCTCCAACTTTGTTCTTCATTCTCAAGGTTGCTGAGGCTACTCAGGGTCTTTTTTGGTTCCATACATATTTTTTAAATATTTGTTCTAGATCTGTGAAATATATCGTTGGTATTTTAATAAGGATTGCATTGAATCAATAGATTGCTTTGGGTAGTATGGACATTTTAATGATGTTAATTCTACCAATCCATGAACACGATATGTATTTCCATTTGTATCTTCCTCTATTGCCTTTTATAATGTCCTATAGTTTTCTGAGTATAGGTCTTTTACCTCCTTGGTTAAGTTTATTCCTAAATATATTTTGTTGTTGTTTCAATGCTAAATGGGTTTATTTATTTATTTTTTTAGTTTCTCTCTCTGAGAGTTTATTATTGGTATATAAAAATGCCATTGAACAGAGGCAGAACAGCATTGAACAGACTGTCAACCTACAGCTGGAAGGCTGGGGCAGGTTGCGGGGGGGGGAGTTAAGAGATCAACTGAAAGACTTGTATGCATGCATATGAGCATAATCAATGGACACAAGACACTGGGAGGTAGAGAAGGAGGGGGGATGGTCAAGGGAAAAAATGGAGACCTATCTAACACGCGTTGTAATACTTTAAGCAATAAAACAAAATTAAAAAACAACAACAAACAAACAAAATGCCAGTGGTTTCTGGGTATTAATTCAGTATCCTGCTACTTTGTCAAATTCATTTATTTAATCTAGTATTTTTTTTGATAGGGTCTTTAATGTTTTCTATGTACAATATCATGCCATCTATTAATAATGGCAATTTTACTTCCTCCTTTCCAATTTGGATGCCTTTTTTTCTTCTTCTTCTTTTCTGATCACTGTGGCTAGGACTCTCAGTACTATCTATAGATATAAAAGCCTAAGCAACCATTCTGACCAAATAACTGGAACAACTGGACCACCAGCTGGTAACTATGACGCTCACTGACCCAGACCTTGCTGCTTGGGCCCGGTCAGTGCTGAATCTGGTTCCCCCACACCCTGGGCCCAGACAGGAGGGAGGAGGGAGCCTGATTCCTCATGGAATCGGCCATTGGTTAGCTTGCTGCTGGGGCCAACCTCCTGTGGTCTCTGCCCCAGGCTGGCCGGTTCCCCCATTGGCCCTGATCGCTGGCCAGGCCAAGGGACCCCACCCATGCGTAAATTTGTGCACTGGGCCTCTAGTGTTAAATAAAAGTGGTAAAGTGGAAATTCTGGTCTTGTTCCTGTATTTTAGTATATACATTTGTATTGATTTAAGAGAGGAAGAGAGAGAGAGAGAGAGAGAGAGAGAGAGAGAGAGAGAGAGAGAAACATCAATGATGAGAGAGATCATTGATTGGCTGCCTCCTGCACACCCCTCACTGGGGATCAAGCCTACAACCCAGGCATGTGCCCTTGACCAGAATCAAACCTGGAACCGTTTAGTCTGCAGGCTGACATTCTATCCACTGAGCTACACCAGTTAGGGCTTGTTTTTGTTTTTAAGGGAAATGCTTTTAGTTTTTACCCATTAAATATGATATTGGCTGTAGGTTTGTCATATATGGCCATTATTATGTTGCCTCTATTTCCATTTTGCTGAGAGTTTTTATAAAAAAAATGGGTGCTGGATTTTGTTGAATGCTTTTTCTGTGTCTATTGATATGATCATGTGATTCTTATGCTTCATTTTATTTATATGATCTATCACAGTAATTGAATTGTGAATATTGGACCAGACTTGCATCCCTAAAATAAATCCCACTTGGTCATGGTGTCTGATCTTTTTAACGTATTGCCAGATCTGCTATGTTTATGTTTTGTTGAGGAATTTAGCATCTATGTTCATCAGTATTATTGGCCTGTTATTTTCTTACTTTGTAGTGTTTTCTTTCTTCTTGAATTTTTTGAAATAGTTTAATTTTTTAAGGAAACTCCATACTGTTTTCCACTGTGGCTGCACCAGCCTTCCCTCCTCTTGAATTTTTTGAAATAGTTTTAAGAGGATACATGTTAGTTCTTTGAATGTTTGGCAATACTTGCTTGTGAAACCATCTGGTCCAGGACTTTTGTTTACTGGAAGTTTTTTTTATTACTACTTCAATTTCATTAGCCTATTTAGGTTTTCTGATTCTTCCTGATTAAGTTTTGGAAGATTGTATATTTCTTGGAATTTGTCCATTTCAAATGGTTGTCCAAATTGTTGGCATATATTTGTTCATAGTATTTTCTTACAGTCCTTTGTATTTCTGTGATGTCAGTTGTTACTTTGCCTCTTTCATTTCTGATTTTATTTATTTAGATCTTCTCTTTGTTTCTTGATAAGTCTAGTTAAAGGTTCATCATCTTGCCCTGGCTGGCATAGCTCAGTGGTTAGTGTGTTGGCCCATGGACCAAAGGGTCATGGGTACGATTCTCAGTCAAGAGCTCTTACCTGGGTTGCAGGTTCTCTCCCCAGCCCTGGTTGCAGGAGGCAATCAATTGTTGTATCTCTCTCACCTCTCTCTCTCTCTCTCTCTCTCTCTCATTCTCTTCCTCCTCCCTTCCTTCCACTTTCTTTAAAAATCAATGAAAAAAATATCTCTGAGAAGATACTTTAAAAAGTTCATTAATCTTGCTTATCTTTTCAAAGAACTAGCTCTTGGTTTCATTGATCTTTTGTATTATTATTTTTTTAGTTTCTATGTCATTTATTTATGCTCTGAGTTTTATTTTTTCCTTTCTTTCACTTACTCTGTGCTTTTCTTGTTCTGTTTCTAATTCACTTAGTTGTAGGGTTAGATTTTTAATTTGAGCTTTTACTTTTTTCTTGAGGTAGGCCTACAATTCTATGAACTTCCCTCTCAGGACTATTTTCACTGTGTCCCATACATTTTGGGTGGTCGTGTGTTTATTTTCACTTGTTTTCAGGATGTTGTTTTATTTCTTCCTTGATCTCATTGGTATTCCATTCATTGTTTAAAATATTCTATTTAGTCTCTATGTGTTTGAATGTTTTTGAGTTTTTAAATTGTAGTTGATTTCCATTTTCATGCCATTGTGATCCGAGAAGGTGTTTGATATGATTTCAATATTCTTAAATTTGTTTAGACTTATTTTATGTCCTAACATGTGGTCAATCTTTGAGAATGTTCCATGTGCATTTGAGAAGAATATACATTCTGCAACTTTGGGATGAAATATTCTGTAAATATAAATTAAATCCATCTGATCTAGTATGTCATTAAAGGCCTCTGTTTCCTTGTTGATTTTTTATCTGAAAGGTCTTTCCAGTGATGTCAGTGGGGTGTTAAAGTCCCCTACTATGATTTTAGTCCATTTGCACTTAAGGTTATTATTGATAGGTACTTATTTATTGCCACATTTTTCTTTATTCCTCTCATTCTTGGATTCTTCTTCTTCTTAAAGCACTCCCTTTAACATTTCTTGCAATGCTGGTTTGATGGTAATATATTCCTTTAGCCACCCCCGCCCTCTGTTTTTTAATTTGCTTTCAATTTTAAATGATAGCCTTGTTGGAAACAGCTTTTCATTACTTTGAATACTTCATACCATTCCCTTCAGGCCTGAAGTGTTTCTGTTGATAAATCAGCTGACATTCTAATGCGAATTCCCTTATAGTTAACTTTGTCTCTTTCTTGCTGCCTTTAAGATTCTCTCTTGGTTTTTAACATTTGTCATTTTAATTATGATGTATCTTGGAGTGAGTATCTTTGGGTTCTTCTTGATTGAGACTCTCTGTGCTTCCTGAACTTGTATGACATTTTCCTTCACCAGGTTGGGGAAGTTTTGTCATTATTTTCTTAAACAGGTTCTCTATTCCTTGCTCATATTCTTCCCCTTCTGTTACCCTTATGATAGGAATATTGTTACATTTCATGTTGTCCCAAAGTTCCTTAAACTATCCTCTTGCTTTTTAATTCTTTTTTCTTTTTGCTGCTCTAATTGGGTATTTTTTTCTACCTTGTCTTCCAAATCACTGATTTGATCCTCTGCTTATTTCATCTACTTTTGATTCCTTCCAGTGCATTCTAGATATCAGATATGATATATAGAATTCTTCATTTCTGACTGGTTCTTGTATATAGTTTCTATTTCCTTTTTCATGCTGTTGTAGTTCCCACTAAGTTTCTTGTAATTAAGAGGAAGTTCCTTGAGGATCCTTATTATCATTTTTTGAGCTCCATATCTGATAGATATTTTGCCTCCATTTCATTCAGCTCTTTCTTTGAGGTTTCCTTCTTTCTTTCACTTGGGGGTTATTTCTGTGTCTCCCCATTTTAAGCATCCTTTTGTATTTGTTTCTATGTATAAGATAGAACTTCTATGCCCCGCAGTCTTTGTGAGGTGGCCTTATATCATAAGTAACCTGTGGAACCCAGTGGTGTAGTCTCTTTGATCTTCTCATTTTGTAACTGGGTCTTGATTGCTGTTGTCCCATTTGTGGGTGGGATCTCCCCTCAGACTGGCTGACTGTGAGGCTCAACCCTGACCACATAGCATGAGCTGTTGTGCAGGTGCTGACAGAACAAAGCAAAGCAAAACAAAACAAAACACAAACATACACAAGGCCATACAAAAACAACAATAACAACCGCAAAAGAAAGAGAAAAAAGAACAACAATAATAAAAGAAAAAATATGTATAAGAAGAAAAAAAAAGGGGGTGGGGAAGGAATATAAAAGAAAAGAATGGAGAGAAAATCCAAGAGTAAAGAATAGGAAAAGGGAAATGGTATCAATAATCTCTTTTGGTCAAGGACCAGAGCAGATGACCTCCCTCTGACAGCCACATGTGTCTCCTCCTGCTTTTCACAGAGTGGGTGGCCTTGTTTCCTCTCACTTCATGTTAGCTTCTCTGAGAGACCTCCCTCCCCTAAAATGAATGTCTTTGTCTACTGTCCTTTCATAAGTAATATTTACCTCTCTCCAGGAGGCTTTTCCTGATGAGTTCCTGCTACACTTGACCTTTCCTCTGGAGTGACTAAACAGGCTGCATAAGGGCTTTTCTTGCCCAGAGGACCTGAAAAATAGGTGGAAGATTCTCATTCACTCGGTTTAGCCCTGATCATCAAGTCCATGTCAAAATCCTATTACTTTTTTTTTGCTGTCAATGTGGAATTTCCTGGTCAAGGGAGGGTCAGAATGGAAGGAGCTCCCTACAATCTCCTCCTCTGCCCCATGTACAAAATGCATGAGCAAAGGCCCATTACAACACCTGCTCTGTTTCAGCTCCCTCTTCTGTGAAAGGAGGATAATAAAACCCTTCCATGCTGTTTGATTCTTGAGTTCCCTGCCATTTGAAGATGGCAGTTCTCTTGGCTTATTCACTTAGAGACAACTCAAACTTCTATAGAAAAGTTGCATTTAGGATGTAAGTATTTTTCCATAGCCATTTGGGAATATATTATTGTAAGGTGACCAGATTTAAAGTGGTACACCATTGACCAGGGGAGGAGGGGTTCTTTTTTTTTTCTTGTTTTTTTATTTTTATTTTTTTATTACTTAAAATATTACAAAGAGTAATCGGGACTTTTTTAAAACGCCGCAGGATGCGGGACAAACTCTTAAAAATCAGGACTGTCCCGCCAAAAGCGGGACGTCTGGTCACCTTATATTATTGACATGATGCCCCCTGAATATTTTGGCTTGTATTTTCTACACACAAGGACATTCCTCTATGTGACCACAACACAACCATCAAATCAAAAAGTTAATGCTGCTCTATTCCTACCATGCAGCCAAGGTCTCCCATTCAAGTTTCCTGTCTTCCCAATAATGTCCTTTAGCTAAAGGATACAGCACAGAATCGTGTGTCCCATTTAGTTGTCACATCTCTTTAGACTCCTCCAATCTGAGATGTATTCCTTGGTCTTTTATTGATGGAAAGTTATTAATTTTAACACTTTTGAGCATTGCGGACTCAGTTGTTAACAGAGTTTGAGCTTTCTGACGTACTTAGATTCAGTTTGTGAATCTTGGGAAGAAATAGCTCAGACATGGTGCTGTGCTCACATTGGGTCCTCTCAGCTGGTGCATGGTTTCCATTGGTTCTATCACTCATGTAAGTGATCCCCTCATTAAAGTCTGTCTGCTAGGTTCTCAAATGAAGCAAGTTTTTATTTATAATTATTAAGTATTTTGTGAGGAGGTACAATTGAAACTCTGTGAATATACAGTTACTCATCAAATAAGTACAGTTAATTAATTCTAAATATACTTATAAATATATCTAATTAACATAATTAATCAATTAACATATGTGTACATCATAGTTTTCTATTTCATCCCCTGGGTCATGACTCATTATTATTATTATTTATCTTGATGCCCAAATTATCCCAGATTTAGTTGGCAGAGTCCATTTAAGCTGGCATCTGTATGAGGTTGACATCTCCCTATCATTCTTTGAACATTTCCTGACTCTCTGGCACAAAAATATATCCTAGGCTCATCTTGTAGGTTCCTTGTGCAAGCTCTGGAACAGGTCATCTCTCTTAGGAGCGCTGGTTCTTTTTAGTGGAGCACCAGTGGTCTGACTTAATCAGGTTCCTATTCAGTGCTTGGACTGCCTGCTCTGTCCTTATAGAATGCAAATTGAGCAAGAACCCTGTTAAAGTCAGAATATCAAAAGACTACGCCCCTCGGTATCTGACCACCTTCAATATCTGATCAGATTCCTCCTCCCTCATTTTCTTAAGCAAGAACTGAACTGAGTTGGTCCAGCAGGAATGCCCCTTCCCCTGGTATTTTCGTTAGTAAGTTTCCATCCTCTGACCCCCACCCTCCTCCTGGATGATAACCCCACTTATCCCTGTCGGAGTAGACTTGAGTCTGATTTCTCTCCCCTTTTATATGTCTCCATTGCAGGAGCTCTCCATGAGTGGTCTGCCTCACTGTCCCTAACAAGAGTCACGGATCATTTTTCTTTCACAGTGATATTCAGAAGCCAGTACCTGGGCGCCAAGTTTGCTCATGGATATTTCATTGTCAGTGGACTGAGCTTGGGAACATACATCTACACACATTTACATCCATGTTTATTACTACTTCTATCAATGTAGATCGAACACCTTGAGTGTACATCAACATCTTCATTTCCAACCCAACACCAAACGGGTCATTTTAGTTTTCTCCTTGCCATATTGTAGTCCACTGCTCAGGTAGGGAGAAAGCTGGCTCCCATTATCCTTAAAAGGTCGACTTACTTGATCACTCCCTCTGTATGTGACTAACTTCTCACTATGCTGCTCCTTCCTCCATGAGGATGCCATCCCTACACCTGCCCTCCCCAGGCTCTGACACCTGTCATAGGTCACCTGCTCCACAACAGTTCTCCTAACCCCTTCCCAGTTAGACATTGTGCCCCCAGCCCCATGATGCCTAACCTTCCTTGGCCCCCACCTTATGATTTTTGGACAACATGGTGCGGGAAGGGAGAGGGTGGAAGAGTCTATGAGTGCCTTTGATAGCACAGAACATGCTAGTCAGGGGTGACAGTGTCTGAAACCAGAAACCTGTGGTGACACCTCATGCGGCTGTCCCCCTGGGACTGAGACTTTCTGGCTGAGTTCACCTGTGACCTTGTCTGTACTTCTGAAAAAGAATAGCCCTGTACAGCACTCAGGAAAGGAATAGGTCTTTTTCTCCTTCTGTGCTTTCACCTTAGCTTCAGGTCTCGTTACATTTTAATGATCTACCAGATTCAGGGCTGGTCAGGAAATTTTCCATATCTTCCCCTGGTTATTCGTGCTTTCTGAAAGCAGGCCTGGTGCCAGCAGCCTCTAGTCTGAATCATCTAAGCTTCACTTTTGCAGCACTCACTCCCAGAAAATTCAGATTCTAGGGCTGGTCGCCACAGGGGGCTGGGAGGGCTGCGTTGTTTTAGGATTTCCCTCAGATCCTCTTACAGTTTGTCCTTCTGGAATATAGAGGAAGGAGATAAACCAGGTGCCAGAGGACAGAAAAGACTCCAGGAAGCTCTTGTAGAGACAATCTGAGACTGATGGAGACTGGCAGTCTTGGAGGTCATCAAGTCAGGGGCCCATTTCCATGAGCCAAGAAGCTTAAAATTCAGGGCCCCTTGCTGATATGGGCACTTCCAAAGCCCATGACATTAGGAGTCACAGTTTTGTAGTCTTTGTCTTAAAGAAGCCCACCCCCAAATTGTTCAAGCTGCAGGCCCCACAATCTGGGCCAAACACTCTCACCCCTCTGAGTCCCAAAAGGAAAGGACCTAGTGACAGGACCCTGTGTGTAAGAAAGTAGCTCAGTGTCACAGTAGTAGGCAAAGCTGATGGGGTTCACTCTCAGCTCTGACATTTACCAGTGTGGAATTCTGGAAGTTACCTAACCTCTCTGTGCCTCAGTTTCCTCCAGTAAAGTGCCTCCCTCACCTCATAGGGCTGATGTGAGGATTAAATACATTCATATATATATATATATATATATATATATATATATATATATGAGCTCTATCTATTATCTATCTATCTATCTATCTATCTATCTATCTATCTATCTATCTATCTACCTACATACTTATCATCTATCTGAAACAATGAGGTAAACACAGAAAGCATCCCCAGAACAGCACTTAGGCATATTATCTATCCACTTAGCCCTCCTTATGAAATGCTGCCATGAAAGTCACATGTCCTGCAGCTCTTGCTCTTCCCCTCGTTCCTCAAGGTCAAGTTCCCTAAGTTCTTTGCCTTATTTAGGGAAGGTTTGAAAGACCCATAGGAGTTTCAGACCATTTCAATTCTAGGATCATTTGTCCTGGGCTGCTTTCCCAGGGAGCAGTTTGGCCTCTCCTGGCCATGCACACTTCTGTGTGC
>PVJC01001239.1:67621-97929 GCA_004026665.1 Murina feae
GGGGGGGGGGGGGGGGGGGGGGGGGGGGGGGGGGGGGGGGGGGGGGGGGGGGGGGGGGGGGGGGGGGGGGGGGGGGGGGGGGGGGGGGGGGGGGGGGGGGGGGGGGGGGGGGGGGGGGGGGGGGGGAGGAGAGGTTGGGATGACTTGGAAGGGATTAGGATAAGGGTTTAGGGATAAGGATTTAGGAATGTTTGCTGGCTGGGAAAGTGAAATGGTTGTGAGCCAACTTGTGGAAAAGCCTCAGAAGACTCTTACCTGGCAGGTGGCTCTGGCTTTGGCCTGGGAATTCCAAGCTGCCTACAGGAGACAGACCATGTGAGAATTCTGACCCCTCTTGCCCCCGTGCCACCTCTTTCTTGCAGCCAGAAGCTGAGTGCTCAAGCACTTGAACTGCATGTGCATTTCTGCCTTCTTCCTGGGCCAGCCTTGCAACACCAAGAATGAGCAACAGGCATTATTGACGGAGGCTACCTACCCCAGGCCCTGGCAGGGCCCACAAGCTCAGCTCCTCCTGGAAAGAAACCCTCTCTAGGTGCCAGCCTGTCATCCCCAGTGCCTTCTCTTTTTATTCCCCTTTCCCCATCCGTGCATGCCCTCCAGGCTCTCCACTGCCATTTCCTCCACGTCTGTTTGTCCTCACACCCAACCGGGCTTCTCTGCCCACCCATCAGCCTCTCTTCCCTAACTCCTGCTTCAAGCCGAGGGAGTCCGAAGGGCTGTGGCTCTTCAACTAGTAGGGGGAAGTTCTATAATTTTCATCCAAAATGAGGTACTTTTGAAAATAAAAGGGACTGTGGACCAACCAGCATAGATGGGGACTGCCCAGCCACACTAGGCTATCTGGTCACCCTGCTCCAGCACCACTCAGTGAATCCTCTCACCAGCCTTTTCCTTCTGGAATAACTGCAACACTTGCTTCCACTCAGCGCAGGCAGAGCTCCTGCCTCCTCTGGCCTCTCCTAGTCACTTGAGCCAGGGTATCCTGGCTGGCTAGACCAATTATTAAATTTTCAGGAACTTTACAGGCCAGCTGTTCAACACAGCCATAATCTTAAATTAACTGAGATGAACTTATAATTAAATATGGTAATACATGCTCTCAATTCATCATTTTCTAATTTCATTGCTACTTTGTCCTTGATGTTATTTATTTATTTATGTCCCTTGTGCCTGTTTGGTGGAAACAGCACAGACTGATTGACTACTTTGCTTGTCTTCCCAACTCTGTGCTCAGTGACGTCAGGTTGGTAGCTGGAAATTGGCCACAGTGAGTAGTCACACCATTGGCAAGTGCTTTACACTGGGGCTTGATTTATTGTTCTGATGACTGCCTGTACATGCAAGACACAAAATGTTAATAGTGCAGATTAAACTTAAAAGCATATTGTTTCTGTAGCCATTACATTGTGAATAACGTGAGCAATAGAGGGAATATTTCCTTCTATTGGAAACTTATCAGAATCAGCAAAGAAGTTGCTAATGTCATTAACAAATGAGTGAAATTACAAAATTCATAATGCTGAAGCCAAAAGAGGTTTCATTTAATAAATACAATTAGTATGAAAGTGAGAAATAGTTTACCAGCAAATCACATCCAAGATTTAAGGATAATAAACTTATTGGGGAAAGGGCTGATGGTGAGGCAAGTCCATTTGTTAAATCATGGTTGAATCCTAGGTTTGGCAAAAATTGAACGCATTTTCTGTGAGAACCATGGCTATGTGGAATTTATAGTGCAGAGTATTGCATATTTCAGCATTATTTGTAAATTGTGTGTTACACGAGCTTTATGCCTGTAAATTTTATAGTAAACACATGCACGTATAAGCACGTATACATGGCTATTCAGTCAGTTGTTAAACACCAGCCTGTACAACACTGCCCATCACCTTGTCTAGGTTGGGTCAGGTACCTCCTTTGCTGCTCCCACAGAACTGTAAGCATTACATCCTTCTGTCTGTCTCACCCACTGAACTTATTGAGGACAGAGGAATCTTTGTAGCTCCACACTTAACATAATACCTGGCAGAGATTAGGTGCCCCTCCCCAAATGTAACGAATTAATTCATGGATTTAACAGCTGAGTGGGTGAAGGTGCTATGGCACATACTCCTGGGCAGGGACTGCATTTGGCCTTCTCATGGTGAGGTGTGGTGTGTGATAAGGTCAGTCACGTGATCTGTGTGGTAGAAAGGATGTTGGCCACTTTCAGACAAGACACCCCAGATGCCTCTTTCTTTGGCAGCAGCAGGGACCTTGGAAGACATGTGTTCCTGGGAGTGAGGTCACATGATGGAGAGGTGTCTGACCCACAAGGTGCCTTTAAGTAAAATAGACAGTTATTTCATGAAGCCACTAAGATCATGGGTTTCACTTGTTACCACAGCACAGCCTCAGCTATCCTGAGTAATTCAGTGAGGAAACTGAGGTGTGGAAGGTGACATGGGCCAGGTTGCATAGCTTGTTGGTGGCAGGCCAAAAGCCCATCTTAATTTTCTCCATACATACTGGCTACCCCTACATTTTTTCAGAAATGAAGTGTGAATTTGAGGTGGGTTTTTTAAAAAGCCCCATTCAGAGACTAACTGGTTGGGGCCCACTCATGATGAGTCCTTCAGAGGCACCAGCCAGCAGGCACACCCACCAAACACCCTCTGATTAGAAGATCAGCAGGTATGGCTGGTGCTGGGGATTAAATCTACCATTAACTGTCATTAGCCTGGCTGTGGTTTCTCCCACAAGCACCCCTCCCTTGCCCTGTCAGTTATCACTGCTCTCAACTACTGGGATAGGTCTTGTTCTCAGATGGAGAGACACCCACCTTTGGAAGTGGCACTCAGAGCATAGCACTTGAGGCCTCTCTTAGAAAAACTCAGTTCTTTCCTGCAATGTCTCCCCTTTGCTCTCACACTGTTACCACACTCACAGCACTTCTGACACCAGATGGGTGTGTGTTCCCTTCCCTGAACAACTCTGTGACAGCAGCTGGGTGTCCTACAATTTAATTCAATTCTGACACTTAGATCTACCTGGAGGCCATGTCAGACCCCACAGGTTAAGGGTCCAGTCCAAGAGACTGACCCCATTTAGATGCCATAGCGAGGAGTAGGGCCCCAGGCCACTCACAACTTCTGTCTGGCTTGACTATAAACTGGAGGTTTCTATAGCCCCCTCCTTGGCTTTGATTAATTTGCTAGAGTGACTCACAGAACTCGAGGAAACGTGTTTAGCTTATTAAAGGACATGATAAAGGACACAGATGGACAGCCAGGTGAAGAGAGATACAGGGCGAGGTCTGGGAGATGCTCCGGTGCTCTTAGCACTTAGGGACTTATAAGGGTCTAGGAGTGCCGTGTCAGGGACAGAGTCAAAGAGCAAACTTTAGAACAAGAGATGCTCCTAGTGCTCTTTTATGGGAACCCTGTGCCAGGAGCCAAATGCTGAGGTCAGTATATGTACTTTCTCATCTGTCACAGGCCCCGAAGGCCAAGCAGGAGAGAGAGGGCCCCATTCACAACTGGAGAAACCTTAGTTCAGTTCCACAAACATTTATTAAGTGTGGATTTCGGGTCAGGCCTCGGCTATTTTTTATAGTATATGTATGGCATAGTATAGCAAGTACATATAGCGTATATATAGTGTAATATAGCATAATATACAGTATTAGCATAGTGTGGTAGTATAGTATTAGTATAGCATAGTGTAGTATATATAGTATAATGTCTATATTATACTAATACTAGAGGCCCGATGCATGAAATTCATGCAAGGGCCTTGGCCCTGACCTCTGCCTGCCACTGCCTCAGCCTCAGCCCCCGCCACTGAGGCTTTGTCTGGAAGGAGGGATGTCCAGGAAGACATCTGGTCTAATTAGCATATTACCCTTTTATTTTTATAGATAATAATATGTATTAATATAGTATTAGTTTAACATATCTCAGCATAGCATAGCATAGCACTCTTTTTGTCTTGTTTCTTCCTCCTTCCAAATGTGGCAGTTTTCTCTTTCTTTGGTTGCAAACTGTGGTGCTAGAATCACCTGGCTGAAACCCTGAGTGGTGGGGTGAACCGAGCGGTGAGCTGGCCCATTGCTGACTTCTACCTGCCTGGTGATGACATGGCCTTCCCCATCCTGGGGCCACCCATCCTACATTTCATTCACATCTCTCGCCCAAGCACTGTTCTTGGCTTTGTTACTGTTTTTGTCTTTACCTCTAGGATGTAAGCTCCTTAAGAGCAGGACTATTTTGTCTTTGTTTCTGTTGTGCTGTATCTCAGAGTCTGGAAAGGTACCCGAATGTTTGTTGAATGACAACTAGACTCTAGGCCACATGGGTAGGGACTGCATCCCTCGCTCATGGCCCTGCCTCACACAGGGTTTATATCAGTGATTGCACCTAACAGATGCAGCCCATCCTAATTGCCTTAGTTCCAACTTGTCTTTGGGTCTTTGCACATCTGCCTAGAACACTCTCCTCTCCTTTAGTCCCATTAACTCCTGCGTACCCTTTAAGTCAGCTTGGCCACCTTCTCCAACCAGAAGTCTTCCCTGATCACTCCCCCCTTCTCTGTCCCCTGGCCTCTGTATTTCCCCTTTACGGTACAGACATGCCTTCTTGCAAATACTTTTTTGTCTATTTTCTCCCTATACTGCCACCTTGGGAGGATGGGACCATGTGTTCTGTGCCCACCACTAGATCCTCAGCCCCTGGGGCACACATAATAGGTGCTCAGTACTCATAGCCTGAATCAATGGATGGCAACCACAGCCAACATGTGATGTCTTCGTCCATTCAGGAAGACCCAGGGATGCAGTGCGGGATGCAGGCCTCTGTCTAGTTGAAGGTTCCCCTGATCATCTACCCCAGAACTAAGAAAGTGGCCCAAGTTTATTTTTCTCTCCCCATCTCCTTCCCCAGATAGCATTATCTGCTTTCTAAATTATGAATGTAACATATCTCTATATATAAAAGCCTAAATGACCAAATGACTGAACGACCAGTCAACCAGTCACTATGACACTTACTGACCACCCTGCAGATGCTCAATGCAGGAGCTGCCCCCAGTGGTCAGTGCACTCTCACAGCCAACCTCCTGCAGCCCCTCCCCTCAGCCAACCTCCCATGGCTCCCATCAGCCCCTATTGCAGGCCAGGCCGAGGAACCCCACCCCTGCACAAATTCCTGCACTGGGCCTCTAGTATTCATTACAAGACTCGTGAGCTACTTTTGTCTTTACTGTTCACACACCTATTCAATAGAAAAGCTATTAATTGAATACCTACTGTGTGCCAGATGCCACACTAGGCACTGAGGGAGCAAAGAATGGTAGGACCTGATCCTTACCCTCCCAGAGATTACGGTGCAGCACCTATTCTGCATCTTAGGCTACTCTGCCCAACTGTGCACCTTAGAAGAAAGGACCCATTTTCTGTTTACTAGTCCGTTGCATCAGAATCACATGGGCAATTTGTTAAAACTGTTACTGAGTCCCTGCTCTGGAGTTTTTCATTCCATGGATGAGTGAGTCTGTTAACTTTCATTTCTAAAGATGTCCTAATGGAGTGGAGAACCATTAGGCGGCATAAGGTATATACCTGAATGCGCAGCCTCTCGCAAACATTAAAAAATACAACAATAAACCTGAACAACCATACTCCAGAACCAAGAAAGTGGAAGCTTTACAACTAGAAAGCAAGAGAAGGAGTGCATCGAGACTGAATAGAAGTTCTCGGTGCCAAAACAGAAAGGTACGGACTCGCGAAAGGGCAGTGGGGAGGTGGCGGCGGTGGAGGCGGAAGCAGCGTGAAAGGGTGGAGGCAGCTTGGAAGGGTTTACAAGCTCCGGGGTCGCACTGAATGCTGTGTGGGCAGTCTGGCAACAGGGCAGAAGATGACTGTGGCGTTCTAGCAGAGCTATTTGCAGCAATCACGGACATGGTACTCAGGGGCGCGCAGACACCAGGGCATGGAATAGTGCCCCTGAGCTGGCTGAGGGGCAGCCATCACAGGTTGCTCCACCCCAGTGACTCTGAGACCCCACCCCAGTGACTCTGAGACCCCGCCCCAAGCTGTGCACCTGCCTGCCTGCAGCCAAATTAATAGACTGAAGCTGGGACAGAAAACACCACTCTACCAGCCAAAAAAAAAAAACAGATCACAAATGACAGAAATGGAGGAAAGCAAACGACTGGATATAGAGTTCAAAAATTATAAAGTTATAAAGCTACTCAAAAATCTTCTACGAACCTCCGAGAAACTAAGTGAGACCTTCAAGGAACTTAATGAGAATACCAAAAAAATGGCAAAGGACCAGTCAGAAATTAAGCAAACACTGATTGAAATAAAGAATAATATACAGAGATCCAACAGCAGACTAGAGGACGACAAGAATCAAGTCAAAGATATGAAATACCAGGAACCAAAAAACAGGCAACCAGAAAAGCAAAAAGAAAAAAGAATCCAAAAATATGAAGATAGTGTAAGGAGCCTCTGGAACAACTTCAAGCGTACCAACATCAGAATTATAGGGGTGCCAGAAGAAGAGAGAGAGCAAGCTATTGAAAACCTATTTGAAGAAATAATGCCAGAAAACTTCCCATACCTGGTGAAAGAAATGGACTTACAAGTCCAGGAGGCACAGAGAACCCCAAACAAAAGGAGTCCAACGAGGAACATATCAAGACACATCATAATTAAAATGCCAAGAGCAAAAGACAGAGAGAGAGAGTCTTAAAAGCAGCAAGAGAAAAACAGTTAATCACCTACAAGGGAGTACCCATATGACTGTCAGCTGATTTCTCAACAGAAACTATGCAGGCCAGAAGGGAGTGGCAAGAAATATTTAGAGTAATCAAGTTACTCTACCCAGCAAAGCTATCATGTAAAATTGATGGTAAGTTAAAGAGCTTCACAGACAAGGAAAAACTAAAGGAGTTCATCACCACCAACCCAGGATTATTTGAAACTAGGGGCCCGGGGCACAAAAATTTGTGCACTCGGGGGGTGGGGATCCCTCAGCCTGGCCTGTGCCCTCTTGCAGTCTGGGACACCTCGGGGGAGATGTCCACCTGCTGGCATGCCTGGCCAGCCTGGGTGAGGGGCTGAGGGCCAATTTCAGGCTGCCCACAGCCCCTTCAGGGTTTGTGCACTGGGGAGTGGGAGGGCTGGTGAGTGCAGGCCTGGACGTTTCCCACCAGAGGGCCCATGATCGCACATGGCTGGTGGGCCCCCACCGCTGAGGGGACACACCTGGCGCAGAGCTGAGTGGCGAGCCAAGGGTGAACGTTGGTGCAGGATCCCTCAGTGGGACCCTGCTGCTGAGTAAACACACCCGGGGTGGAGCTGGGCAGTGGACTGGCTTCAGATGCTCCGCACTGTGCAGCAGATGCTCCCGCACGCCCTGTGGAGGCCCCTGGGGGGGGATGAAGGTAGCAGACCCTGGATGGGTGCTCCAGCACGCCCCCGAGGAGGCCCCTGGGGCAGAGGCAGGCAGAAGACCCAGGACCGGCATTCCTGGATGCCCCACAGAGGCCCCCAGGGCAGACAGGCAGTGGACCCAGGATGGGCACTCCTGGATGCCCCAAGGAGGCCCCCGGGGGGCAAAGCCAGGCAGCGGACCCAGGACGGCTGCTCCTGCATGCCCCGTGGAGGACCCGCTCTCCCGCATGCCTGGTGGAGGCCCCCAGGGGGCGGAGCCAGGCAGTGGACCCAGGATGGGCACTCCTGGATGCCCGGAGGAGGCCCCAGGCCGGACCCCCCCCCTCCACTGAGCTGACACACCTGGCACAGCTATGCTGGCTGCGGAGGCTCCCAGTGCAGAGCCGCCCCGCCAGCCTCCATCTTGGTTGGGTTAATTTGCATACAGCCACTCTGATTGGCTGGTGGGCATGGCCATGAGCAGAGGCTCAGCCAGCCTAGGCAGGCAGTTGCAACAGAAGCCTTTGGTTTTCTCTAGCTCCGTAGCTGCTGACCTCCATCTTGGCTGGGTTAATTTGCATACAGCTGCTCTGATTGGCTGGTGGGCATGGCCATGAGCAGAGGCTCAGCCAGCCTAGGCAGGCAGTTGCAACAGAAGCCTCTGGTTTGCTCTTAGCTCCATGGCTGCCGGCCTCCATCTTGGCTGGGCTAATTTGCATATAGCCATTCTGTTTGGCTGGGAGGCGTGGCCTGGCTGGTGGGTGTGGCTTAGGGGTCTCGGGTAATGGTCAATTTACATATTACTCTTTTATTATATTAGATGCTGAAGGGCATTCTTTGAGAAGAGGAAGAAGAAGAAACAGGTAAAGATAAAAATTATGAACAACAAAGGGACAACAAATACCTATCAACCAGGGAATATAACAATTAAATTAATAGAAATATCTGCTGAACAGAATAAACTGGTGAATAGAATAGAAGTAAGGGCATAGAAAGGGAATGGACTGACAATTCTCAGGGGGAAGGGGGTATGAGGGGTATGGGAAGAAACTGGACAAAAATCTTATATCTATGGACGAAGACAGTGGTGGGGTTAAGGGCACAGAGTGGAGGGGGGAATCAGGTAGAGGGGAGCTATGGGGGTTTAAAAAAAGGAACATCTGTAATAATCTAAACAATAGAGATTTATTTAAAAAAATAAAAATAAAATAAAGATGTCCTAATGATGTTTATTTTGCCTACTAGGGGACTACACTATGTGAACCATTGCCCTAGACCCTACTGCTCTTTCCGTTTCCAGAAATTTTGCACATCCATGTCTCATTAGTCTCTGAATCTCTCACCCAAGCACCTAAATTGCACACAGGTGGTGAGAGCTAAGGTCAAACCTTAAGCCTGAGGCTTCCCGTGGAATGCTGTCTGCTGGGAGTGGTACCAGGTGGCCTCTGAATGGTCTCCTATCAAAGAGATGCTAAGAAAGCTGGGATGGGCCCAGGTGGAGGAAGAGTTTGCATGACAGAGGAAGGCTCCAGGAGGGCATTTCTGGGGAGGGAGGCCAAGAAGGGAAAGAGGCAGAGTCTGTTGCTCCATCCTGGAGGGAGAACTGGATCTGGGCAATATGGGTTGAGAAGCAGCTACTTGGAGGAAGAGCTGTAGGGTCCCTCTACATAGACTGCGGAGGAGAGGAGGGAGGAGATGATGCTGCAAAGGAAGGGGGCGTGCTGGGGGACCTACTGACCCAAGGCGGTTTAATTGGGGCCTGGATTATTCCACCTGCTTCTCAGAGACCTCGCTGAGCTCTGGCTGACAAGGCCACCCTCCGCCTCCAAGTTCTGCCCCAGCACCTCCTCCCAAGGGCTGTCTCAGAGTGTGCTGGATGGGGTGGAAAGTCTGAGGGCCGCAGCCTGGCCAGCCCAGCAACTCAAAATAAATACTTCCTCCTTGGCAGCCTCAAGGCGGCCAAGTGGCTCTGGCCGGACAATCCTCCAGTGTTCCCTGGAGCCTTTGGGGCGCTGGGCTGGGCTGGGCACTTCCTCATCTGGGAGGAGGCTGGAGAGGAAGGGCCCAACTCTGAGAGGACAGAGGAAAGAGACATGGCAAAGTGTGAGCTTGGATGGGGGAGTCCTCCGATGCTGTGTATCTAAGCAGGAAGCCAGACCTGGCCAGCCTCAGGGAAGGAAAATAAGCTCTGAAGACCTATTTTTAGAAAGTGGCAGAGCCCTGCTTCTCAACAGGCAGTGGAACTTAAATCTAAAACTTATTTTTTTGCTGAAGTAATTGAAGTGACCACTGGACTGCATGTCAGCACGGGGCTGTGTGAGCCGTGGAGCCTTATGAGGCTGTTAGGCTGGTGCCTGCTCACCCACCATGCTGCTGGCCTCCCTCAGGCCATTCCAGAGAGCTTCACAGAAATATGGTGTCCTGTGGTGGCACGTGATGGTGATGGTGATAATAGTGGTGATGATGATGGGGATGGTGATCATAGTGGTAATGATGATGGTGATGATGATGGGGATGGAGATAATGGTGATGATGGTGTTGATGAGAACAGCGATGGTGATGACGATAGTGATGGTAATCGTGGTGAGGAGATGACAGTGAAGGTGTGTGCCAGGCATACACTTGACATATTGGTCTCATTCAATCCTTACTACTCCCTAGGAGGCAAGTATGGTTTGTCCCCATTTTTTCAGATGAAGAAAGTGAGTCTCAAAGACGTTAAGTCACATAACTAACAATTGTAGGACTGGGATTCAAATTCAGGTCGGGATAACAACAAAGCCTGCTCTGTATGAGCCTATGAGAAAATACCAGAATTGGAAGAGGTGATACTGAGTCCAATTCCCGCTGCTTTCCTCTTGCAGAGCACTCACCAAGCTGCTTGCATGCCCACCCCCGCCCCACCCCGCCCCCCTTCCCCCCCTTTACTCCCCCCAGGTGGTGGGAGCTCACATCTGGCGAACAGCTCTTCTATTTTCAGCCAGCTCTAAATGCTGTACAATTCCCACATGGAGCTGAAACCTTTCCACATCATCTCTGTGGCCACACGGAACTATCTATCTGCAACAGCCCTTTAAGCCTCTGGAGGCGGCTCTCGGAGCCTCTCAGACATTGTATTTGCAGGTTTGAGAAGCTCAATCCTTTGGGCTGTCCCTGGTCCTTCTAAAGCGTCACAGGTCTCAGTGAGTCTGGGATTGAGCAGACTATACTTAAAGCAAAATATAGCTTTGAAGGTGGATTTGGTTTCTAGAAAGAGCAAATGGTCATTTGGGAAAAAGACTGAGTTGGATGACTGAACTGAGAAAAAACTTAGTTTAAAAGATAAAATTGAGCCATTTTAAAATCTTGCCTAAACTGGCACTGAAATTCCTTGAAGAATTTTTCAAAACCATCATTTAAACAAAAGCAATATTACTAGATGAAGTGTAGAACCTCGCAAGGCAAGGAGATGCTTACTTAGTTCTTGGAAAGCAGACACATTCCTGGTACAACATAGAAAAAAATTTCAATAGTGCCACTTACAAATATTGGCAGAGTTGTAATAATTTATGACACGATTGGAGAGAGAGTACCAGTTTGTATTGCAATTGTGTCATGGCTAGACCATGGCTCAAGATTTAAAATGGTGAGATCAAGGCTAGCCTAGCGCCGTGCTGAAGTGTTTGCCTGAGCTGGTGGCCTCTGTGGGGGAGAGGCTGGGGCCTGGCAGTGGTCGCTCTGCTTGCCCTGCCCGGAGGACTCCTGCCCAGTTCGGCCAGGCCCTGGACTCTCCACTGACGCCTGCTTGCCTTTGCAATAACATGCACAGCTTCAGAGAGCTGCCAAGGAGCAGTCTGGGCGAGTTCCCCCGTGAACTCAGCTGTGCTGTGCATTGGTGTCGTGCACACGGGGTTGTTGGAAACCACAACTGGCGATTCCTGTTTCCAGAACCAAGTCCTGTGTAAGGGAGAGGGATGCAGCCAAAGGAGCACCTTTGAACTGGATCCTCCCAGGCAGAGGTCATGTGCAGTGCATTCAAGGAACCCCAACCAGGCAGGCCGGCAGCACTCTTCTGAGGCCTGGGACACAACCTGCTCCCTTCCTGCTTCTAGTTCTGTCCTGCCCACTGAAATGCTCTTCCCACCAAGCCTGGCTTGGCAAAGACATTCTTCACCTGCCTCTCCTTCTTATCCCTAAACACAAGTCCCCAGTCCCTATCAGCTGAAACCTAAGTACAAATCAGGGAGGAGCCATAGTGAGTGGGAGGTAGAGCGTGAGGACAGTCCAGAAATGACTCCATGGGAGATGAGAAAGTGTCTGTGGAAGAGACAAGGTGGCAGCCTAGATGACACTGAGGAGGTTAGCCCCACACGCTCAGGAGAAGGGACAGGGGAAAGGCATCAACCTTGCACAGCTTCTCAGAAGGTGCTGGAAGCAGGGAGTTTGCAGCCCATTCAGTCAGGGCACGGACCCAGTAGCCCTTGAGAGGTCCTGGTGAAGAGAGAAGCCTGGATTTCCTCATTGGTGAGTGGGTGTGACAGCCCCACCTGGTAGGCAGTCATGAGGTAGCGTTCAGCACCACTCACAGTAGATGGAAACGGCAAAACAATGGGCTGAGTGAATGAATAAATGTCATTTCAGCTTCGTCTCCTAAACTTCATAAATGAAAACAAGTTTCAAGCAATTTTTTTTTTACATTATGAATATTTCAATTCAGTTCATTTGGCTTTTAGGATTGGCCTGAAAAATAAAGAGCTTTGCTAAGTTTCCTGGGTTGGGAGTTTGGAAGAGCACGACCAAGTGCACCCCAAGCTCTGAGTTTACTTTCCAGACAAGGTCTCTGGGCCATCCGAGCCCTCACAGCTGTCAGAATATCCCACCCGGGAGGGGAGGGGCTGTCCTGAGCCTTCCTACTCTTTGAAATGATCTTTATATGACAGAGTTATTTCCCTAAAATTCAAAATGCTTAGACACCAAACAAATGGCCAAGCAAAAGGATAAATTGGGTCCTAATTCACGGACCAGGAAATTGTTGTACAACAGGAGAGCTAGTTGGATGTCCAAGAGACCATGTAGCTTCACAAATGCAGACAAGTTTCAAACAACTTTTTTACATTATGAAAATTTAAATTTGTCAAGGGTGTGGGTTCTATGAGCAATTACATAATTCTGTAACGGCCACAGAGACCTGGGCGTGTTGTTAGTGACAAGGACAGGCTCCTGTGCAGGTCTCAATGCTCATGGTGAATAAACAACAACAAATCAGAATGCCAAGCATGGAACCCAGCCAGCCTCTGAAGGAGGCAGTGTGTGGGCATGTGCAAGTGTGTACCTCGTGCAAGCACACACACATGTGCACAGAGCTCCTTGTTCTCTGGAGCCCTTTACGCCTGACACACGGATTCCTTGTTCATTTAGACCCACCCCTTACAAGTATTTCCAGAACTTAGGTTACTCCCCTTGGCAGCTCTGCTTCACACACAAATACCTGAAGTTTATAAAGCGTGACCTGTTTATCAATGACTGCGCTCCATTAACCTCAGCTTCCAGCCCAGTCAGACCAGCACAGCTGCCACCTTTTCTGGAGGCAGGGTAGGAGGAGTAGGGGTGAACACCGAATTTGAACTAAGTCACCAAACCAGGAGCTCCTGCACCCAGAAAGGAGTCCCCAGGCCCTCCTCAAAACTGGCAACTGCCCTGGCTGGTTTGGCTCAATGGATAGAGTGTTGGCCTGTGGATTGAAGGGTCCCAGGTTTGATTCCAGTTAAGGGCACAAGCCTGGGCTGCAGGCTCAATCCCCAGTCGGGAATACGCAGGAGGCAGCCAATCAATGATTCTTTGTCATCATTGATGTTTCTACCTCTCCCTTTCCCTTTCTCTCTGAAATAAATAGAAAACAAAACAAAACAAAACATCCAAAAAACAAAAAAACTGGAAATGCTCGCTGAATCTCACTCAGAAGCCATGTTCTGCTGGGGAAATAATAGCCTGCCTCCAGGATCTTGAAGAGCAGCGGGAATCAGGAAAACCTACATTAAACTCAACCAGTGAGGCTGGGGATTCCTCCTGACTCAGTCTTGCTCTAGATCCCAGTGTGTCCAGAGCAGAAGGGCCTGTGTGGGGCCACGGCAGACAGATCTAGGGGACTGCCAAGAAACAGGAGGCGAAAAGCATCCTGAGAGGATTGCTCAATTCTCTCAGAGGGGATGGGTGCTGCTCCCACCTCCTGCTCCTTAGGGCGATTTATGGACACCGCCCCCCCCCCCCCCCACCCCAAGCCCTCACCCAGGTCAGAGAATTACTGCATTTGTCACTTAGGTTTTCCAGGTCATTTCTAGAAACCACCATGTTCCCCCTTTTTAGCTCATTGTTGAACAGGAAGTTCATGCTGTTTAGATAAGAAGCAAGCCTGAAGGAAATCTTTACAGAGCAAGGTGACCAGGGCTGAAGTGATGGTAACCTATGGGGCTGGCCCTACCTGGCTCCCAGGGTCATTGGTGGCCCCTGGCAGGACAATAACCAGGAGGGAGAGTGAGCCTGCCAGTGACAGCGGTGACTGGTCTTTCTGAAGTCCTATGAATTTGGAATGTGTATGATTTATCTTTCTTTGAATAAAGAGACACACAAAGGCTAGTCATTTTTTATGCTAAAAAATGTAGGACAGGGAGTACACTTCAGTTTTAAACTTTACTTGTGTAGACAGGTGGGTGTTTACCACTTCCCCGCTCCCCTACCCCCCCAACCCCCAAGCGCTCTTACTATCAGAGAAGAGGGTGATTGTGGCATTTCTGGCACAGGAGGGAAGGCAGCAGCTGGGGAGGGACTGGGTCAATGGTGCCTGCGCCCAGGCAGTCCTCTATTTCAAATTCAGTCACAGAGTTCCAGTTTTCCCAGGACAGCACAGAGCTCGGCTTTCTCTTTCCTCCAATATCTGAATGCAGGGCTTGTCCAGTGAGTAGATTAGAAAAAGATATGGAACTTGTTCCCCATACTTTAAAGCAGGGAAAAAGCCTTGTTGTGAAGAGAAGAAATAAAACCTGTTTGGTGACTTGTCATTTCAATGAAAACACAAACCTTTCACAGGTGAGCATTCCCCATGCTCCTCCCCTTCCTCCTGCCACCCAGGAGCTGGGGAGCACAGGTCACAGGTGGGCCAGGAAGAAAAACAGAAAACAAGCCCTGCTCCTTCAGAGGACACAAGGATTTGGTGCCAACATTTGAGAACCCAAGGGAGCAGTTTACTAAGTGTGTCTTGTCAGGGGGATAAAATACACTCAGAGGTGCCTTTTACGTTTTCTTCTTGTCTGACCACTGTGGCTAGGACTTGCAGTACTATGTTGAATAAGTGGTGAACCCTTATTCCTGTTGTTAGGAAAAATCATTTTAGTTTTTGCCCATTGATGGGAAAATTCATGGACCCCCTTACCCCCTCTCCCATATAATGTTGGCTTAGGTTTGTCATATATGACCTTTATTATGTTGAGGTATGATTCCTCTATTCCAGGGATGGGGAAATCCAGCCCGCGGGCAGTAGAAAGCCCAAGAAGTCATTTGGCCTGGCCCAGCCAAGGCATTAGGGGTGAGTTAATTAAATGTTTGACTAAATATAGCAGGCTAATTTTTAAGTTGATAATTTTGTATGGTCTGTGAATTATGTTATAAATATCCAAATGGCCCTTGGCAGAGAAAAGTTTCCCCACCCCAAGTCTATTCCCACTCTGCTGAGAGTTTTTATCAAAAATGGGTGTTTGATTTTTGTCAAATGCTTTTCCTGCATCTACTGATATGATCATGAGATTTTCCAAATTGGAAAGAAGGATCTAAAATTGTGATTATTTACAGATGACATGATATTGTACATAGAAAACTCCAAAGATTCCACACAAAAAACTACTAAACTACTAGATTTAATAAATGAGTTTGGCAATGTAGCAGGATACAAATTAACAGAAATTGATGGCATTTTTATACACCAATAATAAACTCTCAGAAAGAGAAACTAAAAAAAAAAAAAAAAAATCCCATTTACCATTGTAACAACAACAAAAAAAAGATACTTAGGAATAAACCTAACCAAGGAGGTAAAAGACCTGTACTCTGAAAACAACAGGACGTTGAAAAAGAAGATAGAAGAAGACATAAACAAGTGGAAGAATATACCATGTTTATGGACTGGTAGAATTAACATCATTAAAATGTCCATATTACCCAAGACAATCTATAGATTCAATGCAATCCCTATCAAAATACCAACGGCTTATTTCACAGATCTAGAACAAATACTCCAAAAATGTATATGGAACCAAACAGCCACAGCAATCTTGAGAAAGAAGAACAAAGTTGAAGGGATCACAACACCAGATATCAAGTTATACTACAAAGACACTGTAATCAACACTGCCTGGTACTGGCACAAGAACAGGCATATACACCAATGGAACAGAACTGAGAATCCAAAAACTGACCCAAACCTTTATGCTCAATTAATATTTGACAAAGGAAGCAAGAGCATGCAATGGAGTAAAACAATCTCTTCAATAAATGGTGTTGGGAAAATTGGACAGATACATGCAAAAAAGTGAAAACAGACCACCAACTTACACCATACACAAGAATAAACTCAAAATGGCTAAAAGACTTAAATATAAGTAATAAAACCATAAAAATCCTAAAAGAAAACATAGGCAGCAAAATCTCAGAATTTTCATTGATATATTGTGTAGGGCAAGAGAAACAAGGAAAAGAATAATCAAATGGGACTACATTAAAAGAAAAAGCTTCTGCACAGCAAAAGAAGACAGCATAAAAATGAAAAGAGAACCCACTGCATGAGAGAACATATTTGCCAATGATATATCTGATAAGGGGTTACTTTCCAAAATTTATGAAGTACTCATACAACTCAACCTAAGGAAGACAAACAACCCAATTTAAAAATGGGGAGAAGACCTGAATAGACACTTCTCCAAAGGGGACATACAAATGGCCAGGAAACATGAAAAAATGCTCAAGGTCACTGATCATCAGAGAGATGCAAATTAAAATGATAATGAGGTATAATCCTACACCAGCCAGAATAGCTACCATTAATAAATCAATAAACGAGTGCTGGTGAGGAGAAAAGGAACTGTGGTGCTCTGCTGGCAGGAATGCAGACGGTACAACCACTATGGAAAACTGTGATTTCCTAAAAAAAAAAATTAAAAATGGAACTGCCATTTGACCCAGTGATCTCACTTCTAGGAATATATCCCAAGAAGCCAGAAACACCAATCAGAAAGAATATATGCACCCCTATGTTTATAGATAGCAACATTATTTACAATAGCTAAAATCTGTAAACAGCCCAAGTGCCCATCAGTAGATGAGTAGATTTAAGAACTGTGGTACATTTCCACTATAGAATATTATGCCATATATGGCATAATATTCTATAGTGGAAATGTACCACAGTTCTTAAATCAGAGAGGAAGGGAGAGGAAGAGAGAGAGAGAAATATCAGTGATGATGGAATCATTGATTGGCAGCCTTTTGCATGCCCCTACTGGGGACTGAGCCCATAATGACCGGAATCTACCCACTGAGCCAAAGCAGCTAGAGCAAAAAGAAGGATTTCTTAGTCTTTGAAACAGCATGGAGAGACCTGGAGAGTATTATGCTAAATAAAATAAGCCAATCAGAGAAAGACAAGTATCATATGATCTTGTTCATTAGGTTCCATCTAATGCACAAAATAAACTGACAAACAAAAAAGATCCAGAGACACTGAAGCATGAAACAGACTGACGATTCTCAGAGGGAAGGGGGGTGGGGTAGAGAAGAGACTAACCAATGAACTTACATGCATAGCCCCTGGACAGACAATAGTTGGAGGAAGGCCTGGGGAGGGGACAGGGGCAAGGTAGAGAGGGGCAATGGATGGGGGGAAAAGGGGACATCTGTAAACTTTCAACAATAAAGATAAATTAAAAATGAAACAAAATAAAACAAAAACAGTGCCTCATTCTGCCACTTCTTTTAGGGAAATGGCATAGCAGTTACAAGTTCCTTCATAACAATAAATTGTTTTCATATGTATCTTAGTTCTTTCTTCATTTCTCTTGAATAAATATAAAGAACTGATTTCTTAGATCCTCTGTACAAATACACCACCACCAAATCCTCTGAAAGGTCAAATTTCACATAGCTAGAGATGTGGGAATTTAATACATTTAAATTAAAAGAGAATACATTTCTGATTTTTTTACAAATAAAAAGGTCAATCCTAAAGGCTCCATAAGGCCTTGTTTATCAACTACATGAAGTTCTTCACGAAAGCTCATTTCAAGTGGGGAGCCCACAAGGGGAGCTCATCTCCCATCACGGAATTCTGAGGGAAGAAGCCTATATTGTCAAAGTCAGGACAAGGAGCCAGCACATAGCTAGGGTGGGGCCTGGGCTGTGTACATCCTGAGACCAAGAGACATGCAGCTGAGGGGCCACAAAAAAAGAATGTGGGCTGGAGAGAACAGCACGAATCTACATTTCTGCCAGTTTTGTGAAAATAAGTATGCACACCAAGAACCAAACATAGGAGGGGGAGGAGGAGAGACTGAGCAGACCCTGTTACCCTGGCAACTGCAAAGTATTACAGTCTGCAGAAGAGACTCTTAGTTGGGCCATTTACACATACCTTTTTAAAAGCAAAAGAATCCCCCCCCCTCATTTTAAGATAAAGAATTTCATAAAAACGGAGACTGATTTACAAATACCACTTGAAAGAAAACTGGGCACTTAAGATTCATCTTTCCTTTTGGTTACAATTTTGCTTTGAATTATGGTCCTTAGAATTTCTTTGAAGGTGACCCTTGTGAGTTTCCTATCATGCAGTACGGAAGAAAACGGATAACCTTCAGCAAATTAGTTGTTTTTGTTAGCATGTTAGGTGCACAGACAGGCTGCTTCACAGGCAACTATAATTTGAACCTCGAACGAAATATATGGTTTTCATTTCTAGGGTTTGAACACAAGGCATGACCAGAGCAATAGGTAGAAGTAAATACAAGAAATTATGAATAAATATAAAGAAAGCACACAACGTTTAAAAGAAAATAATTGAAAATAAGTATAAAACTCAAAATGAAAGTTGTTTGTATGTAAGATAAATCTAAATTTATTTTTCAAAATTATCATTATGAAAACAAATATACTACATTTAGTCAAGTTCACCTTAATCAAATGACATCATAGGATAAGATAAAAATAAATCAGCCATATCAAGACTCTCTATTTTAAACACTGTGTATGGCATCTCACTTAGTAAAAAGATAATATAGCCTTCAATAATCTTTTAACCATATCCAATATAAACGAGTAAAATAAAAACTACTTTAATACCTATTTAAATTAAGACCATCAAGAAACTGGCGGAGATACTAAATACTGTAATTCTAAGGGAAAAAAAATTACAATCATGTTCTGTAACTTACAAGGCAAATACTATGAAAAAAATGTCTTTCACATCACATTTGAATTTAAATAATACTCACCAGGAAAGAAACAGATTCTGTGACAGTGGCTGAGTCATAATAACAAAAGGGTGTGATATCTAAGTGTGGCCCTTCCCAGTCTATTTTTAGAGGTTAAAGACGACAGCCTTGAATAGTCTGATAATAATGCTTGTGGTTACAACTCAGCATGTAAGACAGTCTGAGAGTAAACCAGCTCTTTTCATGCTGTCATCTAGTTCGCTGTCTTTTCCCTTTTAAATTAATCCTGAGACCTTGCCCACAGAACACAGGGGACTTGAAGAATCATTTGTTTCCTCCTGTTTACTAGCTACCTTGGAACATGCAGAACTAAAATTAAGTCATAAATTAAAATTAGGTTAAAATCAGGTGATAAATTAAATCTTTGAAAACGTTCTTCATTAAAACAGGTTTTAAAACTACCTTGCTTATTTGCAACCTTACTTGGAATATTAGTTTAATTGGGAGCAGGACACACATTGCGGAGGAAAAAGCACTTGGCTCCACCGAAATATCCTAGAGACGTGTCCTTAAAAGACTTCCATGCTAGGAAGTAACAATTTCTATGTCACCCACCCCAAAGCTGAGTGTCTATCAAGAGTATAGGGCTTTAAGAAGTTAATATATAAGTAATGATAACTGTATATGTGCCAACATAATACCTACCTATGTATATGTTAATATGTTTCTATAAACATATTTTATACATGTATATACACAATAGACGCTCATACACATATCCCCCAACAACACAGACCCTTCAGTGTGATGAGATTTCTTTCTTGAAATTACCACCTTTTGCACACTCAACCTTTCTACTCCACTCCCATAACTCAAACTTACAGTACATCATACTCCAAAGGTTTCATTTCTATTTTTAATAAAAAAAACTAGGCAAACCAAATTATATCCTGAAACAAAAGCATATTTAGCATTAACATATTACCCTAAGCCCTTCAAAAAGAAAAAACCAAAAATGTATTGTAAGACACTATGAAAATTTAACACTCAGTTTTAATATTTTCTTAGAAAAGGAGAGGAAGTCCCTAGCTTAGAGAATTGAGTATAAGAGATCTAAACTGGCCTTCGTGTCCATTTGCTTGGGATCAAAGGTTAGGATAGAGACTCAAGAATAGCAAATTGGACCCAATCCCCCTTCTCCTGAATCTACAAAATAGATGGCAGTTACAAATCATAGAAACCTATAGTTCTTCAAGGTTATTATATGAGTTCTTAGAAAAAGGAAGCTCTAGTGCTGGCCCTTGTTTACAAAAGGAAATCCCAGCTCAAAGGTGAAAAGGGAGGGGGCAGGCACTCAGCCTGAACTGCTGAGTCCTGGTACCCGTCATCGCTAGTCTGCAGCAGGGCACAGTTGTTGGGGCAGTTGTGATTACTCTTTATGACACAGCCATTTTAGGCCAAACAAATCTGGCCATCCACATCCTCCAGCCCCCACTCATTTTCCATCACAAGTTCTCTTTCAGCAGGCCGAGCTTCCGCAGGGCCTCCCGGCGAGCTTCCTCAGTGGAGCCTCGACCAGCAAACTGGACGGTGATGCCTTGGGGTCTGAACCCCACGGCCCTGGGCAGCGAACCTGATCGCTTCCTAGCATCCTGGCTGCAGTCCGGCTGCCGGTGCTCATACAAGCTCTTGCTGGCGTTCTGGCGTGCAAGTTTATTGGTAAGAGCCGGGTCTGGACGGAAAGTGACAGTTTTCCCAGTAGAGAAAAAGGCACCGGGCTCACTCTTTAGGACGTCATGAATGTTCTGGAAGCCATTCTCCAGTGGTGGGATCTGCTCTGTCTGCACGCCTCTGGACTGCTGACTGCTGGTCTGCCCTCCTGCCTGCGTGGACACAGCTTCCTGGATGGGGCCTGGCTTGCTCTGGCCACACATTCCCTGCTCTGGAGAGACGCTTCTCCTCTGTTCAGAGAGATCACCCTTTTGGGCCCGATCTTCCGTTTCTCCCATGGAGAAGAAAGAGACTCCATTAATGTTGGCCAGGACCCGGGCTTTCCGCTCCTGCACGTTGACCGCAGCCTTGGAGATGGTCTTGTTGAACTCCTTCCCGGCGCTGTTGGTCACACTGATGTTGCTGGGGAAGCGGTGGATCTTGGGCGCCGGCTGGGCCGTGTGTCTGTGCCACAGCAAGTGGTCTCCATTTCGAGGGGCCACGGAAGTCAGTGTCCTCCACTCTCCAGGCCTGCCCTCCTTGGTGGGGGAGGTGGGGGAAAGTGCTTCATTTCCTGCCAACTTCTCAGAAATTTTCTGGGCGATAACAAGCGGAGTAGGAACTGAACGGGGCAGTTTTGGGTGCTCCGCTGGAGGAGAAGAAGAGAGCTGCTCTTTCCTGGGGTGGGCTGGCGCTGTGGGGACAGGCAGGGAGGGTGGCCGAGGAAGAGTCTCTGGAACTGTGCACGCTGGCGGGGGAGAAGCCTCCACGTCCTGTGCCCCGCATTCCAGAACAGGAATGTCTTCCCTTCCAACAGGTGCAGCCCCTGAGAAGTAGGCAGAATCCTCATAAGTTTACGTAACCTTATGTAAAAATAAACACATCACATTTCCCCCCTGAAATGAAAAGGGTCTCAAAGGGACATAATGCCAACTTCAACAGTACCTCCTGTAAACTGAACTTCCTCTATCCCTGTCTCCTGGGCTAACAAGAGAGAACAGAATAATGGTTCTCATAACCGCAGGATGAGAAGAATGAACCGGTGATGGTTGAAAGACTGCCAAGGCAGAAATGGTAAGTACCTGCGAAGTATACTGTAAAAGCAAGCTCCTGAGGACCCATCCGCCTGAGGCATTCATAGGAAGAAATAGTAACTTGCCTTAACAGGGATTTTTACGAAGGGGAAATGGAGGCTGGGAGGTGATGTGGCACATTGACAACTCTGTTGCTTTCTTCCATGAACTAGAAATGTTTCCCGACAGTCCTAGGTAGAGCTAATATGCCAGCCTTGGAGCTTTGACTAGATTCTGAACTAATACTTTTCCGGACTGAGGTGTATACACCGTCTCCAGCTGCAAAACTATAGGCCTCCTTATTTACCTTTGTATTGCAGAGTCTCACACAATGCCTGCCAAAGGGGAGGCGCTTAAAATTGTTATGAAAATGTAATGTTAGGGAACTGATGGGCAAGGTGGCTTACTTTCAAAATATGTTTTCCTTGGTGCCAACCTATGATCTGACATTTTTAAAAGAACAGCTGGTTCAAATTTATTTTAGGAATTAGATTCAAAGAAGTGTGATAAAAATGGGGAAATCGTATTAAGTCTCTTCTTTGAAGTGATGGCTGCAAACTAAGCTCCATCTTTGGAATCTATAACCATAGCATGTAAAATTTTGTGTAACACACACCTCTGCTTACAAATAAAAAAAGGAAAAAATATTTCTAGAGGCTCGTGACAAATGGCAGTATTTTGTAGGTAGCAGAGCAAAGTTATTTTCTTTTCTATTTTTTCCTCATGGTGACTAATCCTTATCCCCTTGACCACATTTATTTCCAGTATTTTTCCAGTTAGGAAGGAAAATGGAAGAAAAATTTCTCCTTGTGCCCCTGGTTCTCTCACAGGACTTGGTGAACCTACCGCCCTTTAGATGCCACCTTGAGATGGGCAAGGTACAAAAAGGATGGTGAGCTGAATTTTCCTTCTGGTCATTTCCTATTTCCTGAACCAGCTGACTTTTCAGTTTAAATACTCCCACCTTGGCAACCATGCTACAGCTGTAGTGATATAATGTTGCACAAAAATTGAGATCAAACTTCAAGGGCTAAAATGTAAGTACTTTCTATGTTTTCTTTCTATAAAGAACTGTTGCCTGGAAGCCATTTTCAACTTTCTTTATATATATATATAAAGTTTTATCTGTATGACAATTAGTTTCATCCTTAACTCTAGCCCTTTTGGAATTTCCCTTCATGTGTTGTCATCCTAATATGCTAAGAAAACATCTACTTAGCTGGACAAACTATGAAGATGATGTTTCTAACCTACAAAAATCTGGTAAGTCCCCACAGCTCCACACTGGCAGACACAGAAAGCAGTGCCTGTGTCATGCAAAACACTAACAAATAGCCAGAGTCTGGGGACTGGCACTTCACTCCTCACCTGCTGCTTCAGTCACATCCGGGAGGTGCTCAGGTTCCCCAGCTGCATATACTGGCTGCACTAAGTCAATGACATCTTCTGGTTCCAAGGGGCTGGGAGTGCTCCCTTCCAGAGACTTTGGGAGCTGGCAGTGTACCCCACTGTCACACAGGACTTGCTCCTCAAAGTCGTCCTCCAGGGAATCAATAGTCTCTTCAAAAAACAGGATGACATCCTTTTCCTCATGTGTGAGGTACTTCAGGCTCTCATCATCCTATAGAATAGGTGTGGGGATTGGGGATGCAAGAGAAAACAAACAGTGGTTTCAGTGAGGTTTCGAGAAAACCAGGACCAAGTCTAGATCAATACAGAGCCCAGGGTAGGGTTCACAACACTTCACCAGTAACATTTCCCACTTGGGAAGAGTCTGCCATTCAGATGAGTTCACTGACAAACCTGTGCCTCTATGTCCCTCACCCTTTTACCTATACGAAAAAGAAGGCTGCCAAAAAGGTATAGAAATAAAAGATCTTAGACCTTATGCTTAGCTCTAGTCCTGTGGTTCCTAGTGAATTAATGACAAGAAAACAATTCTCCAGTGCCTCCTTGGGAACGCTGTTTGCACCTACTGCTTTCAGACACACATGCTTTTCCCTAATAGTAAAGTGGGTAATCTCTGGTTAAAGATGATGAATTCACATATTTATGTCTTCCTCTAAAAACCTTACAAAAACAATAATGGGATTTATTTATTTAAGAAGGCACAGATCACAAAGACAAAAATAATAGGAAAAGATGTTACAGCAACACCATTTGGGAAGTTAGATAGCAGGACAGGTGTAACTGACTCAGAAAGATGAGTTTTAGTCAGTAGCAGGGAAAGCCAATACTCAACCTGATGAGTACTTGAGGGCTTCCCTCAGCCTGGAGGGCTCCTCTGAAGCCCAGGCACTAAGGGTGCTGAGCGGTTCTGGAATTATGGCAAAGATGATATTGTCAAGAGCAGAATAGGTTAAAAGGCTGAAAGAGAAGCAATTATGTTACCCAGGTAGGAAACTAGATATTTTTTCTTAAAGAAGATAAAGAGGGATTTGAAGTGGGAAACATAAAGCAGAGTTGACAATGAAGGACTGTACTGAAAATGGGGAGTAAATGAAGCCAAATCAATAGTCTACACAAAAGATTGAAGGGTCTTCTCTGGGGATTTGAATGATGCAAGGGCCAAAAGACGCTAAGACCACAGGTCCTCAATGAAATAGCTCAGTCAGATTGCTCTATAGTGCAGACCAGTCAACAAAATCTAGAAAGGAATTTTTAGTCAGGTTCTTAACATTCTACTCTTAAATATTTACAAACAGCTGAGAAAAAATCTCTAACATGAGAGACAATATTGAAACAAAACAAAAAAAAAAAGCAAATTATAAGAAACTATGCAGAATGATGAAAATTTCAAAAAGATGATCATTAATATCCTCAGAGAGATAAAAATATAATGCTATTAAAAAGTAGAAAACAAAAGAGTTCTTAGAAATTAAAATTATGACAGCAGAAATGGAAAACTAAATAAAAGCCTAGAAAATAAAGTAGAGACACTGGCAAAGTACAACAAAAGTTAAAAAAAAAAATCTTTTTAAATGGAGAAGAAAACTAGAGAATAAGTGTGAGAGGGACAACATCTGAGTAATGAAAGTTCCAGAAAAATAAATCGGAAAAACCAGAGGGGAAAGAATTATCAAAATAAATAAGTAAAATAATGCAAGAAAATATTCCCAAACAGAAGAATCAAAAGGGGCCATCAGAATAACCTAAAGAACAAGAATAACATTATTGTGACATTTCACTACACCAAAGACTAAGAAAAGATCCTAAAAGCTTCTCGGTGAAAAAAAGAGGCCACATTACAAGAGATCAGGAATCAAAACAGCACCAGACTTCTCAGCAGCAATACTGGAAACCAGAAGACCATGTTGTCATTCCTTCAAAATTTTGAATGATCTATAGAGCTTCTGGTTAAGATGGCAGTGTAGGTAAATGTGGTACTCACATCCTTCCACAACCAAATCAAAATTACAACTAAACTATAGAACCATCATTCAGAACTGCCTGAAATACAGCCAAATAGAATTCTACAACTAAGGATATAAAGAAGAAGCCACATTGAAGCTGGTAGGAGGGGCAGAATGTGGAATGGACTGGTCACACACCCATGTGTGATGGATAAAAATGGGGAAGGATATCTTGGCTGGCGAGGTCCCTGCTAAGGAACCAGAGGTCCCAGCCCCACACCAGCTCCCTCTAGCCCAGAGTTCCAGTGCCAGGTACAGAAGTCCCCATGACTGCCAGCTGTAAAAACCAGCATGAAGTGAGGCTAAGTGAGAGGGAGTGGTGCTAGAATACAAGTACAAGTATTCTCTCTTTTTAAAAATTTTCTTTCTTTATTGATTGATTTTAGAGTGAGAGGAGGAGAAAGGGAGGGGGGAGGATATATATAGATTTGTTGTTTCACTATTTATGCATTCATTGGTTATCTTATATGTGCCCTGACTGGGGCACATATACAACCATGGGGGATGATGCTCTAACCAAATGAGCTACCCAGCCAGGGCCCTAGGAGTTCCTCTTAAAGGGCCCTCACAGACTTACTTGAACTCACTCTCTCTGAGCTTCAGCACTGTGGCAGCGGCTTGAAAGGGACTTACAGGGAGGAACTGAAGTGTCTAGCATCAGGGTGAGAGCTGGAGGGGCAGCTTTCTCCCAAACAGAAGTGCTGACTGAGGCTATTGTTCCTTTTCTGAACCCCTCACCCACAGTCCTGGCAGGTGGGCACCATATGTGAGACTCCATCAACCTGGCTATCACTGTCCTGCCCTTGTGATTCCCTGAAACCCTGCCACCACCCAACTTGTGGGCCCACCCAAGTTGTTTCCAGTGTTCCCCCCCCCCCCATACAAATAGATTGTTGTGGCTCATGCTTCAGACTTTCCTAAAATCTCTCAAATAAGCAGCATCTGGTCTCAGTGTGCCCTATACCTCTCATGAAGTGGCAACCCACCTTGGTTTGCAGTTTGGCCCCTCCTGGGCACCTTCAAGCCCAACACAAGTAACAGCCAACTGCAGATTGCTTTGTAGCTCATGCTCAGTGGCCCTGGGCAGAACACAGGTGGTAGCTGACCCTGGCTTGTATCTCCTGGGAGGCCCCAGAGCCAGCACACTCAGTGGACAGCTTCGGACTGAGTCAAAGTGTCACCATCCAACCACTTCCATACGTGGCACACTCAAGAGGTGGACTCAGTGGGCACCAGAGTCCTGCTGAAGTAAATCCTGCTCTCTGGATTGAGCCCCTGCATAGTTGATTCTCCACAGTGGCTGACAGTCACGGCCAGTCTTTGCAGCCAATTGGCCTGGGGATAAATCCCTTCAATTGATTGCCAATAGCAATCAAGGCTGAACTACAACAGGAGGGTTTACATAGCACACGGATGGGGGTGCTCACCTGGAGTACCCAGCTTGGGCAAACGGGGAGGTTGTGCCACTGGATCCTACAGGACACCTACTACATTAGGCCAATCTGCCACCCGGAGATGTCGTAACTCTACCTAACACATAGAAACAAACACAGGAAGGCTGCCAAAATGAGGAGGCGTGTCCCAAATGAAAGAACAGAACAAAATGCCAGAAAAAAAATTAAATGAAATGGAGACAAACAATCTACAAGATGTAAAATTCAAAACACTGATTATAAGGATGCTCAATGAACTTAGAGAAGGAGTAGAAGAACTTAGTAAGAGCTTCATCAAAGATATAGGAAAGAAACAAAACAAAAAGATATAGAAAACTAAGAATAGAAAACATAAAATAGAAAGATAGAAACATAAAACATAAGATAGAAAACATAAAAATAAACCAGCCAGAATGAAAAGTGCAATAACTGAAACGAAGAATACATTACAGGGAGTCAGTAGAGTAGATGAAGCAAAGGATCAAATAAATGATTTCGAAGCAGAAAACATTCAATCAGAACAGCAAAATAATAAATAAATAAATAAATGAGCATAGTGCAAAGAGCCTCTGGGACAACTTCAAGTGTACCAACCTTCTCATCATGGGGATGCTGGACAGAGAAGAGAGGAAACAAGAAATTGAAAATCTATTTGAAAAATAAGAAATTGAAAACCTATTTGTAAGACTTCCCTAACTTGGTGAAGGAAACAGATATACAAGTCCAAGAAACACAGAGTCCTAAACAAGATGAAACCAAAAAGATTCATACCAAGACACATCATAATTAAAATCCAAAAGGTTAATGACAAAGAGAGAATCTTAAAAGTAGTAAGAGAAAAGCAGTTAGTTATCTACAGGGGAACTCTCATAAGTCTGTCAGATAATTTCTCAACAGAAAATTTGCAGGCCAGAGGGACTGGCAAGAAATATTCAAAGTGATGAACAGCAAGGACATTATAATCAAGGCTACTTTACTCAACAGGACTCTAATTTAAAATTGAGGGAGAAACAACTTCCCAGACAAGAAAAGGTGAAGGAGTTCATCACCACCAAACTAGTATTACATAAAATGTTATAAAGAGCCTTCTTTAAGAAGAAAAAAAAGATAAAAATATGAACAATAAAATGTTAATACATATCTATCAACAACTGAATCTAAAAAATAAGATAAATGAACAGGCAGACCAGTAAGACTCATAGATACAGAGAACATTTTGATAGTTGCCAGATGGGAGGGGGGCTGTGAGGATGGGCGAAAAATGTAACAGGATTAACAAGTACAAATTGGTAGTTACAGAATAGTCATAGGGATGTAAAGTACAGTATAATATTGTAATAACTGTATGGTGTCAGATGGGTACAAATTTATCAAGACGATAACTTAGCAAGTTATATAATGTCTAATCACTGGGGTACACACCTGAAACTAATATATTATATATCAACTGTAATTGAAAAATTAAAAAATGACTTAGAATTTTTAAAAATTCCAGATGAATTCAGAACTAAAATTTTATGCCTAACCAAATTTAGGTTTGGTTTGAATGAAGATGTTTTTAAAAAATGCCAGTTCTAAACAATGGATCTCCCACATCTGTCTTTGTCAAGAAACTACTGCAAAGGGGTGGGGAGCAAGGTTGTTCCCTTAGAAGAAACCAAGGAAAAGATAAAGGAGCCAGGAAACAGGAGAATGAGAGGGAATCTCTGGACAATGATGGTATCCCCAGGATGTCAGCTGTGCAGAGGAGGCCAGAGGGTTACACTGAACATGAAGACAGCAAATAAAACTGAAACAATTATGAACCATAGAAAAACATATAAAGCTATGAGAAAGTATATATCTACAAGTCAGTTTACCTGTAGCAATACACACACAATCACATATTAATTCTATTAGTATTCACAGTAGCAAGAAAACAAGCAAAACAAGGAACAACTAAAATGTCTAGTAGTAAGGTATTATGATTAAGTAGATCATGGCACATTCACAGATGGAATATTATATAGCCATTTAAAAATGGTGTTTTCAAAAGAATATAATGTTTCCCCCCCAAAAAACATAATTTTTATGTTTCATTGTTCCTTCAAGTCCTTGTCCACATGCGTATATAGTTTGCATAGACAACATGTACAAGTTATTATTTTCCTTTTTACCTGTATAGTTATGATTACTTTTATATGTAGTCTTCTCTCAATAACTACTGACTATGATAGTTTTATTTATTAGCTATTTTTTACAAATTCAAGAATACAATGTGTAATGAAAGTAATGCATACAGAAAAAAGAGTTGTTTTGATGATTTAATTTAAATGTATGCATACTTAATATGAACACACATTCTTAAAGGATACTTGGAAAGATACTTAAAGGATATGCAGTCAAATGTCAAAAATGAGGGGAAATGAAGGTAAATTACAAAGAAACCGGTGTGAATTACAAGTCGTTGCTTATGGTGAGTGGGCGATGGTAGAAGTATTCATGGAAGACTGATGCATTTCATAAACCTTACGAAGCTATTAGACTCTATACTGTGCTCATGAACTTTGATACAACAGCAAAAACTATGGTGGAAGCAAAGGTGACTAAGAGCTGCTCCACCTGGCCCAGAGCAATGCTTTGCCTGCTGTGATCCACAGACACGCACATGCCCTCCTACCCCAGCATCTAACTTCCAGGGCCGGTAATCTTCACAATTTGAGGTGTTTTTGTTGTTGTTAATCCTCACCCAAGGATATTTTCCCATTGATTTTTAGACAGAGTGAAAGGGAGAGTGAGAGACACAGAGAGAAAAACATCTGTGTGATAGAGACATATCGATTGGTTGCCTCCTTGCGTGTGAGCAAGCCTGCAATCCAGGTACATGCTCTTGACAGAATCAAAGCTGGTACCCTGCCGTCCACAGGCAAGCACGCTACCCGCTGAGCCAAACCGGCTAGGGTGAGTGGCTTTTCTTTAGTTTAAAGCATAGTATACATTTGTTTGGGGGATGATTAACACAAATATACATGCACATTTCTCAAACTAGCCTGGCCATATGAGCTAAAGGAATGGTGACTTAGGAAATTCTCTCCAGCATGGGTTAGGGTAAGCAGACAGAACAGAATGCTGCTAAAACGGATAAGCAATATAAATCCAATGGCTATAAATCTGTATATAATCGCTGGATAATAAGATACGTGTATGTTTTGGAAGATACAACCTAATAGTTCTTTGAGAGGCTCTACCAAAGAACAGTTCTTTACAGTCCTTTCTGCAGGGCTGCCACTGTAATCAAAATGTTAACCTCCACCTCACTATGTCTGTCTGTTTTGGCCCTCTGATGACCAGAGCATGAAACTTGCATAAGAAATTAAGTGACACTATGCATTTAGTGATTTTTCTAGATTTTCTTGCAGATTGGTGGGATCATCTGGAGGGTCACATAGTGTGGCGCAGAGCATTCCTGCCTTATCTTTTCTCCACACACCTTATTCTTGCTGCTGCCCACCCACTCAGCACACTGCTCCTAACTCTGCTGCTCTCCCAGATTCATTTCACATTCTCTTCTTTCCGTGCGGAGTAGTTTACCACAGTGATTCAACAAAAAATCCTTGCAACTAAAATGACTAGGGCTGGAGAAACAAGATGGCGGCATAGGGTAGACACCGTATATGCAGCTGTGAACAACTATTTCAGAAAAACCACGAAAAGAACACTCGGACACCACTCGCACCCACAGGACGGCTGGCTGAGTGAAAATCCTACAACCAGAGAAGAGTCTGAGACTCAGAGCAGCAGCGGAAGCAAAGTACAGAGGTACGGAGGCGCGCGCA